>JACXGK010000980.1:0-48944 GCA_016801125.1 Novumbra hubbsi
GACTATTACCCTTCAAAAATAAGTAAAACAAATCTCTCTTGAATGGTACTGATTGTTCCGTATACGGTGCTGTAATACGCATCCCTGTATCATTTTCAACATGTGCTGGGGTTTCATGCGTAGTCTTTGGAATATTTGTCACCAAGTGTAAACATTTGAGGTTTTTGGTGTTTATTGTCCCTTTGTATATAGTGCTTTTGTGTGCATACAGGCTTTAAGAGCCATTTGAAGGTAAGCATGTTCTGTCATTCTTTATTACTAATAAAAGCATGAAGGAATTCACGTATTCATGTATGTGAATATATACTTAGAATATACATATTATTACATATATTTTATATAATTGACTTATAGGAAAGATGCTTTACCACTTTTTTCATTTACCAAAACAATATACAGTACCATGCACATGTGTTCACTTAACCACTGGGCTAGTGTGTTCAAACTTTTGAATGGTGCAAGATGTGTTCAACTATTTGTAAATATGTTATTTGTTCCAATGTAAAGTATTAAACACCACATTGTTGATATTAGAAAAAAAACTATAAACTATATGCTTGGGTTACCATCCAGATTTAAATAATGTATTACTTTAGTAATTCAACATATGCATCTTATATGCATATGTTATATGCAACATATGCAACATATGCATCTTATCCTTGACCATGGTAACATATCTATCTATCTAATCACAAAAACAGCCTTACTTTTATAATGTTAAACATGTCAATAAAAAATATTTTGGTCTAGCATTACAATAGAATACTCTTCATTGTGTGAAACAGTAATTTGGCTGTCACTCGCAAAAACCTAAATGCATTGCAACCTTTCTAGCAATGCATGTTGGACTTACATACCTTTCAGCAACAGCCACAATTGCATATTCCATGTGTATATTCTGTGAATGGACCAAGATATTTACGATATAAAAGCTCAATTTACGGGGGTATAATTTTTGGAATCATTAAGTTCCTTCTATATCACAAGTATTTTCAACAATTTTCTTTATTTTTAAGTAAGAAACTGAATGAATGTAAATATATATTTGTAAATGGAGTGTGTGTTTGTGCGTGTGTACATTGTGAGAGTTCGGACCGCCTGATGTCTGTATGACCCTGCAGGAACCCCAGCCTGGGGGGTGATTATTTACAGACTGATGGCACCTGTTTGGAATAATTGCACCTGTTTGTCTGCCCGGAAAACCAGGCCAGGCTGAGAATAGGGAGGTCAATCTGAGCAACCTAGTGCACAAAGAGACAGACTATTGGTCACAAGGAGCAACAGGAACAAGAGAGAGTGGGCAGCTCATGTCCAGAGGGGACGACTCTGACCCAACCTACACAACTCCGCTATTCACCCTTTAATAGTTTGAGTGCACATTTTTTGTTCACATGGCTTAGTATATGTTCCTATGTTTTGTCACTAGACTCGCTCATTTTGCCCTAAGATATATTTGTTTCCCTTTGCTCTTCTGTGAAAAAAAAAACAATATAGATAAGAGCCAAAGACTGTTCTTTGTTGTGCAGCTCATTACTTTATTCCACCTATCCAGCTAATTTGTTTTTTATGTGTGGCGATACCAACCATTCACATTGGTCGAGGATGTGTGTACTGTAGATGGTAAATGGCAGCTAGGTGTGACGAGATGCTGCAGCATGTGTTTGATTGCCTCAAGGGGTAGCATGAATGCCTGTGCCATCTATGCATGTGTGCAGCACATTGCGCCAAAGGCGAGAAAGTTAAGGAGGAGGCGACAGCAACAACGACTACTCTTCAGGTCACAACTGCCTACCCAAGAGCAACACCTGAAGGAACTGAGACTGAGAAGGGTGAGGAACACGTTCAGCAGCATCGTTAAAGCCTAATGAAATCAGAGGGTTACCCACATGGTATATCCCAGCTGCTGTGGGCATGAGGTGTTAAGACTGGGTCTTAACACAGCTTCTCCATGTTAGATGGCACACAACAGACATGGTAAGTGAAATCTCCATGGTTTATTGTTTATTGGGCACCCTGATGTCGTTCACAGGGCCAGGCATGGCGAGGAGCTGTCGGCGTGTTTTCCCGTTGAGGATTGGGGACCCTTGTCCGTCACCGACCCACTGCATTGAACCTTAGTGGAGCGTCCGGACGGCCTGCACGACTGTAGGATGTCCTTTGAAGTCAGGATCATAACCAGGTAAACCATTCATCAACCTTGCAACTAGTATAAAAACCAGCACCAAAGAAAACTAGCAACTAGTATAAAAACCAGCACCAAAAAAAGCTAGCAACTAGTATCAAAACCAGCACCAAAGAAAACTAGCAACTAGTATCAAAACCAGCACCAAAGAAAACTAGCAACTACTATCAAAACCAGCACCAAAGAAAACTAGCAACTAGTATCAAAACCAGCACCAAAGAAAACTAGAAACTAGTATCAAAACCAGCACCAGCAGCCAAAATACGTCTGCAAGGTTAGAGCCATTTGAATTTGGGTCTGGTCGATGTATGAAGCTTCAAAAACGACCTCAGAAATATTCAAATTTTAACCTGGCTCTGTGTTACAGGACTTTAACTTAACCATCAGCTAGGCTGCGTGCCAAGAACAGCTAACATGTACTAATGTACTAACTGATGTTACCAAACACCATGTCATTTTCCAAAACATCTCCGGGAAAATGTGTTTCAATATTCCAACAAAGTTAAGCTTTCATGTCTATTAAATTGGGGTTTCCACTTATTTTGTCGTTTCAAAGTACTGTTATTTGAGCGTAATTCCAATGTGCTGAATAAATGTCTTCAATGTGTTACAGTCTCTAAACACTTTTCTGTATGTGTTCAGATCCTAACCACTTGCATGTACTGTGCATCATATCTCCCTCTCTGTCTCAGGACACTGCATTTAGGATGAAACTGAATGCAGTGGTTGGTCCGATGATTTCTGGAAGAGGGAATAATACAAAAAGGGTCATTTGTTTTGTTAAGACTCTACTGCTGCAGGGAAAAATAATAATATGAAAAATGTATGGACTGTATAGGTCTCTGTAAATTACCTGCCAGAAATGTTTCATGACTGGTAATATGCCGGCAACTGAAGAAAGAATGAGGCTATTTTATGCGATTTCATCCTAGCATAATTCCCCAGTGATTTCTGCACAGATTTAAACAGAGCTCATTAACACAACAGGCTGGAATTATGAATGAAAAACCTTATGGACCTTTTCATTCTAGAACTCCTGGCGCCTTTTAAAACTGTCCAACAACAACAATGCACTCTTGACAGACGTTCTGATTCAGATGTTCTTATGATTTGTTATGATGCTGTGATGGCGTTACTCCTCATACAGGTCTTTATGATGTGCGAATGTGCTTTTTGCATTTTCATACAAGCGAAGGGAGAGGCTAATGTATCTAAAATGATAATTGTTTCAGTATACCATCGCAACGTAATGCACTCTATTGAGAATATGGATATCTATTAGAAACGCAGTCTGTCAGATTAGTTCTCATACAGTATGATTCACTACGTAGTCAGGAATGTATACTATCTACAGTTTATTATATTCCATAACATGAAGGCAGAAGAAATTAGATGTGTCTTTTTATATTACATTCAAGCATGTGGTTAAAATGGCAGGCAAAAATGTAATATATATATATATATATATAAATATATATATATTCAGGTACAATGTAGGAAAACAAATGGACAACTGTCTAATTTATCGTTGATATTATTTATTTATTGTAGTCATGCAGGACTGGATCTGTAATTTGTTCTTTATATGTGCATAATTTCTAAGTAGAATCACTATCATACCTCAGTAGTTTTAATATTGGCACAAACATAACATAGTGCACAATTGTTTGGGGCTCAATTTGACAGCACCATTTTTACAACCAGTAGTCGAAAATAATACCAGACACCCCTGAACAAGAATTTTATTTTGTCCAGTACACTAATAGTCCGATTGTCTGTCATGGATTAGACAGTCAATCGTTTCATGCATCCAATTGTCCTATTTCTCACTTCATAATAGGCCATAATGTAAAAAGTTACGTGAATCAAATCATCGATCAAATTATCATTTGATTTTAGTGCTCATTGTCAGTCTATTTTTCTTTTTTGTTAAGGAGGTTGAAGTAGATCATTAGCAGCAAAAGTGAATCTAATCAATTACTTTAAGATCTGCAGTTAATCTGCCAATAACTGCTGACAACAAAAAAATACACGGTCTGTTTCATTCAAAAGGTAAAACAGGAGATTCTAGAGGAGTTCGCTTGTCACCCAATTCTGGTAAGTGATTGTATTATTGTGTTGTAAATCGTTGGCCTATGCCACGATTAATTGCTATTGCTGTAATAAAAAAAGAGTTAGGTCTTTTTGACCAAGTGTGTTTGTAATGTACAGTAAGTTGTCTTGGTGTAACGAGATGGCTTTATTAAATCCAAACTATTGTTTAATCACCTGGGTTAATTTGGCTGCCAAGTAAAGGTAGCCAAGGCCCCTAAGCCGTTCTCTGCAGCAGACAAAGAGAAAAGAAAGGCACAGTCCCCTTCACTCATTGACTTTTACTAGCGCGTTCCTTCCCCCGCTCTCTGATTAGCTCAGCGGGTTTGATTCATATTTATTGAGCAAGGTCAATAATGGCTAAGACTTAGTGGTGGGTGGTCAACAAAAAACAGCATGATGTGAGTCATTGATCTCACTGGAACCATTCAAATTAAAATCTGCCTGGGACCAATATATAATCAAACTTTGAAAGCAGGATCTTCGAAGAAGCATCTTTTACAAGGTTTTGTCAGGAAACATTATAGATAAACTCCATGAAGAACCAGAAATTGTTATTTGCACAACCATTTTGTGTTGGATCCAAATTACACCAAATATTGTACTTTAAACCTCTTGGATTTGGTTCCTACTTACAACAGTTTTCTTTAAGAGTGTGTAATTGACCCACAACATCTGTAAATAATCCATATCCAATCATCCATAACAATCTGAAAATATGTCAGAGATTAGATTGAATTGGACGTGAATTCTGTTGGTTATTTTACAAACAAAAAATTAAAAAAATTATGAATTAATTCCAACACAAACCCATCAAGTTGTTTTACCTTTTCTGGCAGTGAAAATTAAAATTACACATCCAATTTTAGATGTTGGGACAAGTGGTCTGTGTGGTATGAATGCACAACACATTTCTTTCCAATATGTGTTTTGTCTTCCACAAATTTCTGTCCTTCGATTAATTTGTTAAATAGGCTATTGCTTGAGCATGCATTATTCTTTTAGTACTAATTGGTTACTATTATATTTACTCAGGTCTTTTCTAAAGGTTTAAGACAGGGCTGCCCAACCCTGTTCCTGGAGATCTACTGTCCTGTAGGTTTTCTCTTCAACCCCATCTGTGACTAACCTGATTAAGCTAGAATCAGTTGTGCTAAATTAGAGTTTGAGAGAAAACCGACTGGACAGTAGATCTCCAGGAACAACTGCCTCGCACCACCACTAATGCTCAAACTTCTCACCAGGCTGGGAAACGCACCCCATACACCCAATCCCTTGAACGCCCCCCTCACAGCAGATCCAGATCACTTGAGTACTAATCATCTAATGCCACTCACCTGTGCTCTCCCACTTCTCCTGACAGCCTCTATTCAAGCCTGGTCATTCACACCCTGTCCATGTGAGGTATTAACAATATGTGATTTGCAACGCTACTAGGCCTGTCCAGTATTTTGTCCTCATCTCCCTTGGTTCAATCATCTTAGAATGGCTGACACATTTGAAAAGACTAGCAATTCTAACCTTCAATTAAACAGGTTGGTAAAAGTGTTTTAATGGGTTTTTTCTCTTTCCCCCTACCATTTATACCAGGATGTATAACGTATTTTCAGATAAACTTGTCGAGAGCAACTTCATTTTTGTGCTGACAATAAGAAACTAAAGTAGATGTCACAGCCAGAAAAGTCCCTCCCTGACTGGCGATTGGGTATATTTCTGTTGGTTTTGGGCAATGTGCGCTAGATCAGCTGTCAGACAGAGATTGCTAGCTAAAACAAAATATTATATATTCCAATTTGGTGTAGACACACTTCTGATTTTCTTTCGTTTTTCTTTTGTTTCCTTCAATGTTACATTCTAAGTCTGCTAACAGTAACAAACCAAATACATACAGTAGAAAAGTAAACAAAAAAAATGCTGTGTATTCAAACCAATATGCCAAATTCAAAAGTCTCCAGACTCAAGAAAGAGTAACAATAATAGAATTTTAGAGGAATTGCTACTTTTAGACATGAAGTTAACGCAATCTATTCTTACTGACAGTCATTTTATTCCAAGAGCTGAAAAACATTTTCTGCCCTGAAGGTAGTAGTGGAATACCAAGATCGGGGCTAAAGGGTAGTGAGGCTTTGATGTCAAACTGCCAACTCTGACACCATGCCTTTATTTACGTATGAGGAAGATCTTGAAGTTCACTGAAATGCATTTTTTCCCCAAATATCAGGGAAGTATTTTGATATCTCTTCGCAGCACCTTGTCTATGCTTGAATTTAACTGCCTCCCTTGCAGTTTCCAGCAGACCTGGGTACACGTATGTCCCAAATGGCCCCCTATATTCTATTTAGTGGTCTGCTTTTGACCATGTTTCCTGTTCTAATATAGGGAACTGTATTGATTCCTGTTAACTCCATTTTTAGGTTTAGGTCAACTGATATATCCCAATGAATGGGTGCTTGCAAACTTAGGAGAATGTTGCAAACAGAAATGGGGCTTGGCTCGAAGGCATCTTACCATATAGTATGACATGGTGTGTATAACCATCCTTAAAAAAATGAAAAACTCACTCCAACTGAGTTTTCACATATAATCTACTTTGAGTTTATAAGATGATACCAACATGTTTTTATGTTGGTACCCACAAATAATATAACAGTTGTGAATGTCAATATAAGTTGATGAGCCAAGACAGTATGACCACCTTCCTAATATGCTGTTGGTCCTCGACCCACTGAAGCATGGCCTATGTTGCGAGATGGAGGTGCCGGTGATCAGTTGGTCCAGCACATCCCACGGATGCTCAACCGGATTGAGATCTAGGGAATTTGGAGGCCAGGGCAAAACCTTGAACACCACCGTGTTCCTCAAACCTTTCCCAACCAATGTGTGCCATGCGGCAGGGCCCATTATCCTGATGAAAGAGGCCACTGCCATCAGGGAATACGATGCCATCAGGGAATGTTTTGCAATGATGTTTAGGAAGGTGGAACATGTCTAATTGACGTCCACATGAATGTCCGGACCCAGGTATTCCCAGCAGATCATTATTTAGAGCAGCACACTCCCTCCGTACTTGTCTTCTTCCTACAGTGCATCCTGGTGTGATTGCTTCTTCGGGGAAACCGCACACATGGAAACGAGACTCATCGGACCAGGCGTTCTTCTTCCACTGTTCTCAGGTCCAGTTTCCTCAGTAGACAGAGGTCACCGTGATAACTCGGACATCCTGTGGCAACATGTGCTGCTGTGTGCGATCGGCTGTGTTGTGACACATTCCTCCATTTTAATATTTATTCTAATTAGGTTGAGACAGGACATCCTTTGTTGACCTCGCACATCAACCAGTCATGGCCGCCCAGCACCCTGTCACCGGTTTGTAGTTTGTTCCTCCTCGGATCACTGTCAGTAGGTACAGTAGGCCTTTGCTGACCGGGACCCCAAGTCTTGCAATTTCCTACCCAAGCAGATTTGGCCCCTTGTCAAAGTCGTCCAGGTCTTTACTCCTGCACATTACTTCTGCATCTGATCTATCTAGGCCTTGTTAGGAGCTGATCAACATTATTTGCTTCACCTGGTCATAAAGTTTTGGCTTATCAGTGCATGACAGACATCTTTACTTTCAGGGCAGCCTCTGGAGGTATGAAGGAGCCAGTGCTCTAGCATAAAGGGGCTACTTAACAAGCAAACACCAGCTGTATAGATCAGAATTCAATAACCAAGTAGTTTTCACTATAATTGCGAAGCAGGTACGCTGTATTATCCTAATGTACCTCTTTACATTACATCCACTTCCCATTGCATCCACTTAAGCCCAATATTTTTAAAGCAGTTTTAAAGTCTTTATGCTTTTGCTGAAGGTTATATTCACATGCAGGATGAAGTCATCTGAAAATTGTTAAAGGGTGAATATCTCACTTTTTTTTGCATATATTTCCGTCCACTTTTCTGTCCAATTTCGTAATGTCAAATCTGCTATTATGGCTTGGTTTAGTAATAACATCTTCACAGCAGGTGCAGGATAGTCAAAGAAATAGAGCTCTACGCACACCTTGCCAAGCCATTCTGATTGTTATCACACTGCTCAGTCAACCAGGAGGTTTTGGCTGGTACTGTACACACAAGTGGATGAGAATTCTTTCCACAGTTTACATCCACAGTAAAGTTAGCTTTTTTTTCTCCTGTCTTTTTCACTTTTTTTTTCTCTCTGCAGACTCTAATAATAAAATGTTATACAGACTGCACTAAATAAAGACATCACGCAAGTGTCACTTGTGAAACTTTGATGAGCACTTTAGATCATTTGAAAGTTTCACAGAAAATGTAAAAAATGACCCAGGAGTCCTCTTACTGTAACATTTACATTACAGTCAAAAAACAAGAACTGGTATGCTCTCTCGCTTAGTTACACACTCAACTCAAGAACATAAATTAGCTTGAACAAGAGCACTCATCTAATAAGGGAACTGTAGATACACCCTATATGTATATATATATATATATATATGTATATATATATATATATATATGTGTATGGGATGGTCCTGTTAAGCCTTGTCATAATATAGTAAATGTTTTAATTAAGAACCTTGGTTATAGTTACCGAATAAACACATTGCTAAACTTTAAATTCAGATTCTGTAGCATTGCATGCCTGTTGTGCCGAGTGAACCCATGTTACAAATAGAAAGCTAAATAAGATATGTGTTTGGATTCTGTGTGTTACGTCTGTCTAGTGCTGCCGTTAGACCCTCAGATGTCCCAGAGCAAGAATAGGCTTTTTCCTCATGTATTTTTCAATTAAAGTCTAACTCATAAATCTGCAGCACTGCTGAGCTTTTCTTCTTTAATATCATGCTGCTTTCTTTTCTGGAAACTGCTAGAAATATTCTGGTGTCGCATTGTTAGCCAGCCTTCTGAGTGCTGGAACCCAAGAAATGTACTTTGTCAGTATTTTTATTACCACACATCGAGTGTGATTGTGTACATGTGAGGCTAATTGATTGCTGTCTTCTGCTACTCTTATCTTATTGTCCGAAAACCAGCAATTATCACAGTGCGTCAAATATCACTGATGAAAGTTCATCTTAAAACTACTTAATAATACTATTTCACTGTAAAAATATTTAGGGACTGTGCACAGCAAGTAGTCCTCAAACGAATTATTGTTATGATCGAATACATTAGATGAATGGAAATTGAGTCCTACAGAGCAGCTCTCGCAATCGTTTCTTTTTATCAAGCCGAAGAAGCACTGGCCAAAAATATATATAGCTCTGTACAAAATGAACAGACCTCTGCAGCTTTTTCTTTCCTTTCCCAAGAAATTGAAAAAGGAACGTTTTGAGTGCGGAACCGAAGGGTTCAGTCTAAGAGACCCCTGCCCAATTGAACCCCTGCTGTTCCTCACACCAAACTCTCCTTTTCACCTTTCCTTTTTCCAGAGCGGTACGTGTGAGTAAGGGCATCTATGCGCGTGTATAGATTGGTTTTGTTAATTTGTGCAGGCAACTGGCAAACAAATGTCGAGGGTAACATATTGGATATGAATATGTATATATACACCTATCCTGACTGGCCGTTATTGGGGACAGCTGATTGGACCCAATGGGCCTATGAATTTGTGTACGGGTGCGTATCCATAGAAAGCAGACAGCCGTGATTGACACCTGCCTGTAACCCCTACCCCCCCCCCGTTTAACCCCACCCGGACACACACTTTTCCCACCGTCTGCCCTCTGCCTGTAACCCCTACCTCCCCCCGTCTAACCCCACCCGGACACACACTTTTCCCACCGTCTGCCCTCTGCTTGTAACCCCTACCTCCCCCCGTCTAACCCCACCCGGACACACACTTTTCTCACCGGTCTGACCTTGCAGTTTGGTGACTAATGATGCCGGCATCACTCACTAAATCTCCCAAGAAGGGCAGCCAAATGTTATCTTGTAGGAAGTTAAGTGCTACGACACAGACAGACTCCATCCATGTACACGTCCTCTCTCCATAACCTAGGTGTCATCGAACAGGTCAAGGGCTGTTCTTTGCCAGGCTTGATGTGAACATTAGGTGCAGCCAATTAAAGTGGCTGTTTAGACATGGCTTTTGTAGTTGTCACCCATAGCAGGATACATAATTTCCCTCGGAGTTGGGAAACATGTTTACTTACTCCTACCAGTGAGTTTCTGTGAGTAGCAAGTAAGAGTTTGTGTTCAATTACATTTCATTAGGCCTTATCTTCAATTCCTATAACAGCAGGCCTTATGTTTTCTTGACTGTGGCAGAACACAAGAAAGCAAGCAATGGTAACAACAACAATTAACATAATTTGGTTTGCTGAAATCAAATATCCCCCAAAAATGGAACAAACGCAACTGAGATGCTTCCCAGCCTTTGACAAAAGCAATACAACAACAAATTAGTCAGCACCAACATGCACAAAAAGGCAAACACGTTTTTGGGGGGATAAAGTTGTCTTGGCATTATGGATCCCTATCAAAGTAGAATACTTTTATAAAAAATAGGCCTAGGTGAAATGTTGAAGGATTCTGGAGGGAGAGAATTTGAACAAATGGGTAATACGGAGGGAATGGGCCACTGACGCTGAAGTGGAGAAAGCGGAGACGCAGGCCGAGATAGCACTGATTGTGCTCAATCATAGTATGATTGGAAGATGGGATGAAGGAGGAACTGGTGGAGAGAGTGTACAGACACACAGTCTTTTTGAATCACAGATATACAGCACTGTTCTCCACTCTGCTCATGAATTAATTTATTCGTTTTGAGCTCACTCAGGGCTCGGGTACATTTAGGTTGAGTGTGTGTATGTGTGTGTGTGTAGAAGACACATACTCACTCAGGCTTCCAGCCTGAAATGTGCAGAAAGTAATTACACAGAAAAAAGAACATTCATAAGAGAATCAAAACATTCAAGGGCAACCAATAGCTAAAATTAAGCCAAATGTGCGTCCTATTACCATTCTGAAAACAGGATCTGGAAATGTTACATGAGGTACATAAATGTTCCAGACGAGTGCCTGGAAGAGAGCACATAATACATAAATGTTTTGGTTGTCTCAATACGATCTTATTGCATGTGTTAAATGTTGAAAACAAATTAATTAACTTGCATCATGTTTATGCATACATTGTATCTTGACTAATGCGAACGGAGAAAACAACAATGACAAATTTATAGTGGTAAAAGTGGAACAACGCATATTATTCTTTAATACCCGTTAATGACAAACATGTTTTTTCAACCCAAAATACGACTCTGCCACGTGTCTTCATCACGTAACTCAGCATACAACCTCATGATTTATTACTTAATTAGGACTCACAGTTCAAGTTTCTGCAGAAGATTGGCAGCTCATTGCGGAATTTACCATCAATGATTAAACTATCAGTCCTCAGGTAGAAATTCTTGTGGATGTAGTTACCGTGTTGGGTTGCAAGAATATGCTTGTCCGTCGATCTTGTACTTTTAGTCAAAATCGCATATTGACTAAAATATAAATGGGTAAATATACAATTCTATAAATATATATTGTACCTTTCCTCTTTGAAATGGTCCTATGTCTCCCTTTAATCAATCCTAAGCTAATACATGAAAGCACACTCGACAACCACGAACAACCTGAAAGCCAGACAATGGCAACGTGTGGTGAACTGGCATTTGCCACAATACAGCACACAGCCTCATCCATGTGCGCGGTCCTTGAACAGACAGTCTGCGACCAAGAAAAACCCCTGCAGGTTAGCTGGGCCAAGAATTTCTTTTGGGAAATACTTGCATTTTAAAAGCTGGTTTACTATGGCTGCCTGTCCTTTATTGGCATAATATCCTACTTAAATGTATGGGAGGTCTTTGGGTCTTTGTAGTTCGAAATGAACACGTTAAAGTACAGTGACATGACCAGTAAAAACTACAACCCTATAGTCATTGCACAGATGATTGTATGTAGGTGCAGAGCTGTATATAGGCATTCATTTGAGGAGGCATGGGTGACTACTAAACCATCTATGTTTGCAAAATCTGATATTTATTCAAAGTGAGTCATGGCTGTAATGCCGTCAAATAGTGTTTCCACCAAGTATTTGGGGGGGGGGGTTCTTTTTCATATGATTTTACGTATAGATAATGCACATATAAACAACATTTTACACATTCAACATAATACCGGTGGTGTAAAAAAGTGTGTATTATGCAAAAGTCTGTGACAGTTTTATTTTAACAAGAAGGGTAAATGCTTTGAAGCCCAGGAAGACCCCCTTGCTGAAAGACAGAAAGTTGTTTTGGTATCATTCTTTATTCATGGCTGTGATTTTCGGCAAAATTGTGCACTCTCCCTTGGCTGAAAAGCAACCCCACACATAAATGGTCTCAGGATGCTTTACTGTTGACATGACACAGACCTGATGGTAGCACTCACCTCTGCCCCAAACAATTGGAAAGGGGATTCATCAGAGAAAATGACTTTACCCCGGTCCTCAGCAGTCCAAACCTTTTGCAGAATATCAGTCTATCACTGATGTTTTTCCTGAAGAGAAGTGGCTTTTTTGCTGCCCTTCTTGACACCAGGCCATCCACCAAAGGTATTCACCTCACTGTGTGTGCAGAAGGCCTCACACCTGCCTGCTGCCATTCCTGAGCAAGCTCTGCATTGGTGGTGCCCCAATCCTGCATCTGAATCAACTGTAGGAGACGGTCCTGGCGCTTGCTGGACTTTCTTAGGCGCCTTGAAGCCTTCTTCACAACAATTGAACCTCTCTCCTTATAGTTCATATCAATCCAATAAATGGTAGATTAAGGTGCAATATTTTTTTATCAGCAATATCCTTGCCTTTGAAGCCCTTTTTGTGCTAAGCAATGATTACTGCATGTGTTTCCTTGCGGGTAACCATGGTTAACAGAGGAAGAACAATGATTTTAAGCCCCACCCTTCACAATGCTTCCAGTCTGTTATTTT
Organism: Novumbra hubbsi; assembly: GCA_016801125.1. Classification (NCBI taxonomy): domain Eukaryota; kingdom Metazoa; phylum Chordata; class Actinopteri; order Esociformes; family Umbridae; genus Novumbra; species Novumbra hubbsi. The sequence continues at coordinate 13,238 of JACXGK010000980.1, forward strand.
AGCTCAATCAGCATGATAGTGATCACCAGCCTTGTCCTCGTCAACACTCTCTCCTGTGTTAACAAGAGGATCACTGACATGATGTCAGCTGGTCTTTTTGTGGCAGGACTCAAATGAAGTGGAAATGTTTTCTTGGGGATTAAGGTCATTTTCATGGCAATTAATTGTAATTCATCTGATCACTCTTCATGACATTCTGGAGTATATGCAAATTGCCATCATAAAAACTAAGGCAGCAGATTGTGTGAAAATGTATATTTGTGTCATTCTCATAACTTTTGGCCACGGCTGTATTCATCATAGCAATACTTTAGATGGATGTGTCAAGTTCCCATATTGAAGTAATCTTTTGATATTTTTTGTTATATTTTTTTATTGCCCAATTATTTGGCCATCTATAGCACCAACTACACTGGGTGGTCCAGCTATGACCATGAAGTCGGCTTTGTTTTCTTTGTAGTTGGCAACATCATGAGAAAACCAAATAATTTGTCACACATTATGGGGAGGGCATTTATTGTTTGATGTTATTTTCTACTGACACATGACTGAGATATACACAGTTTGTCTGCGCTGCATAGCTGCATTTTCCCTGTGGCCAAGTAGCATTGTTGTCACAACCTTGAGCTCCGATGTTGTTGAAGTTTGTTGGTCAAGTTGTGAAGTTATATCTTCCCAGACTAGGTCTACTTTCATAATGTCTTTACAATTAAGGCAATAACTATTTAAATGCTCAGTATCAATACATGTTTCTAAAGTTATTGCCTGTCGCATCCTTTTTAAGATTGTTTGTGACTTCTTAGTGTCCTCTCGACTACCCAGAACTTTTCACTGATTAAGAGCTAACACGTTTTGTGAAATACTCTTAGAGCAACAATTTAGGAGTCCTAAAGTTATGGCTGACACACCCATTTCTTTAAGAGTTACTCTTAAATCAGCAAGTTAGGAGCAATTTTTATTAAGATGTTTTGTGAATGGCTCAAAAGAAAGAAATGGAGTGTTCTGGAATGGCCAAGGAAAAGCCTGGATCTTTATCCTATTGAGATGCTGTGGGCTGATTTGAAACGAGCTGTGCATGCAAGAAACCCCTCAAACATCACACTGCTGAAAATATCTGCATGGAGGAGTGAGAATAACTTTCTCCCAGTTGTTGTCTGAGACCTTTATCTATAGATATTGATTGATAGAAGATCAAATACTGATATAATAAGTTAATATTTCTTAAGAAATAACAAAATATTCCACGGGGTGTCCTCATTTTGTGTGCTTGTTGGTAATGCAGTAATGACAGAACGTATGGCCCAAAGTTGATTGCTGTCCCTGTCAGATGTTCGTAGTAACATATGCTGGCAAGGGCCTGAAGGCTGAAGATAGCTGAGTGAAATAAAAAAAAATACAAGACAGCCTGAACTACCTATTTGACTTAAGGATGTGGCACAGTCCTGTGTAGCTCAGTTGATAGATCTTGGTGCATACAACAGCAGAGTTGTGGGTTTGATTCCCACCGGGACCAGTGCATGAACACCTAAGCGCTTACGACTATGTCAACATATTGCAAATGTAAAATATTTAACTGAGTTAACGTCTACATAAGCATTGTGGGTTTTTTTTATACCCCAAACAAACGGGTAGACAACATTTTTTATACATTGATTTGTGCCTCCGGGCCCACCATTCTGCACACCGGGCATCACACCTGCATCACACCTGGACAGAGCCAAGGCTGAGTAGACATGCCACTGTTCGGCTCTGCTGGTTCTCCTTACCATCCTCCAGGTGGCCCCTCCTCCAGGGCCCCGGCCATTGGCCACAAAGCCATGGGAGACCATCCGCATGGCCTCCATCCAGTCGTGTGTCTCCAGGTCTCTATACTTTTACAAAGGAATATTTTAGCTGGAAGTATATGATATAAAGAGGCTCCCTTGTAGATTAGAGTTTTGTGCTCGTAGGGACGGATGTTCTTCCCGATCCAGACTCTCCAGTGCACAGCCTGGTCTGTTTCCTTTTTAGGGGCGAGACAAAGGAAAATCCCCAAGGATGGGCGTAATCAGTTGTTCTCTGCCCTGTACTCACCCGCCCGGCCGTGGGTGTCTGCGGCGCCAAACGGTCCCAATGGGTTCACAAATGTGTCCATAAATCCAGTGGGTTGTTCTCAGCATCGGCCGAATGGAGCATGAAGTGTGTCGATGGTTTCAACAATTCTTGAACGTAACAGGGATGAAGACATGTTTTACCCTCTGTCTCAAATACCCCTCAGTGTGCCCTATTAAATGATGCGCACTCGGAGAGAGATCTTGCTAGATGGTATGGATTGAAGTATAGATTGGGGAGAACGATTTGCGTCAAATGCTCATGAACAAAAAAAAAAGGTTGTATCCAAGTAATTAAATGTCAATAGAGATCAAATGCTCCGAAAAAGCGTCAAAATGACGGAGAAAAGTCAAGGTAAATGGCTAAAAAGGAGTCCAAATCTTGACCCCCACAGTTTGACCTGACAGGGAGAGGGGAGTCATCACTGCTGCTGTGTTAGCGAAAGGCGAGGTATGGATTAGTTCAACAAAGCAAAAATATAACGGGGAAGAAAACGTAGGTGTTAAGCTCAACCTCAAAGCAAAGGGCACGCTTTGGGGGGAAGACAAATGCTCCTTAGCGCCTCCAATTTAATGATGCACACCCGAAGAGCCATCTCACTAGATAGTATAGATTGAAGTATAGATTGAAGAGGTGAACTATTTGCGTCATATCCTCACGTTTGGGATAAAGCTTGTGTCCTATCCGCGTTATCGGATGTCAATGAAGCACCAGATGGTGTCCTCAACATAAATCAAAGTACAAACAAAACGTTAAGGTGCCTAAATCCCAACGAGAACCGGTCAAAATTGCTTTTGAATGGCTGAGAAAATAAAATTAAAAAAGAGACTAATATCTCCCGTCAGGCTAAATTGATTGTATTGATTATGGCGACGACGGATGAGTATGTGTACACTGCACAGAAAGTGAGTGAGCATGTTCTCTTGAGAGATCCACGGGGCAAAGGAGAAAAGGAGAGAGGGAGAAAAGGAGAGAGGGAGAAAAGGAGAGAGGGAGCAAGCAACAGTGAAAGGCGGCGAGCAGAGTTGGAGGGTTATGCGACGAGATGAATGTTTGGCTGAGGAGTAATGCATCCGCGCGCTCTCCAGTGCTCCTCTCTCCTCCCTAGCTCCCTCCTCCTTTGCCATCCAGCTGATGGCTGATCAACCTCCGTTCCCCTCGTCTCTCAGCGCCAGGACAAGAGTGGACCGACCCGTTTGATTCATGCGAGAGCTAATTCGCGGCATGCAATTGGGGGGGTGAACGCGGAAAGCTCAGGATTCTCGCTCTCTGTCTACGTCCATAATTCAGCATTTGCACATTCTTCCTATTCCTCGCTGCTGCCGTATTCTGCTCCGGTTGCCGATGCTGTTGTAGGTTACTGTTCCAGCGCAGTCTGTCCGAAGTACCATTTACTGAGTCAGAGGTCAGAAGTCTCAACTTGGTTACATCGGTAAGAATAAAAATCCTCTGTTTTCCTTGATGGGCTCTGGATTGCGTTAAACATTGTTTTGTTTGCTGTTAAACCATGAACATATTAGTGAGTGTTATCGTGTGTTGATTATTGAGCCATTTCATGAATGTGTGTAAGTAAAAAAAGGCAATTTGGAAGTTATGTCTTTTTTTCTTTCATGATATCTTTTTACTTTTTAGTATGGGCTTGGTCTCCTCATGCATTGTGCAACACTTTATATAGTGCTGCTATGCCTGGTCAGCTTTAAAGTTATACCTCCCTTTTTCTCCTAATCTTATTTCCTCCCTATATCCTTCTGTAATACTATATTGACTTGGAGTGACAAATGGCAAGCTGAAGACAAAGGAAACTGCTGGCACTTCAGCCAGAGTTAGGCTATACCTGTGAATTGGCAGGGCTTTTAAATGTGAGCTCTTGAGAATGTTTTCTGTGTGTACGTTTTTTACTAAATATAATGTTATTGTAAGCTAAACATGATATCTCTCAACATTTGGTAAAACATCTGGTACCTGACTGATTACGGAAAGGATGATTGAGTGAATATGTTCTGCTTAGTGTCAGTGACCCTGTAAACATCCTGTTTTGGAGGCAGCAGACCTAACATCTGAAAGAGGCAGACCATTTTGATCTGGAAAAGGGAAACAGAGATGTAATACGTCAGCTAGACAGCCTTCTGATGTGTTACCTGATGTAGTGTTAGGTGGAGTGAATCCAAAATCTGAGGCAGCATTGTCAATGCAGTTGAGTTTCAAAGACCACATTCTCACTGTGATCTCTCTAGATTTTTACACTCCAGTAGGAAAAAAAAAATCTGAAATATTTATATAGGAGGTGAATGAAATCCCTAACTCTGAATAAATGTCTCCTTCACTTCTGTGATGTAAAATGAAGATGGTTGGCATATCTGGACTAACACATGATGCACAAAATTGCTGACACGTTGGCCGTGATCATTTGTATTCCACAGATGTTATTATGGATACGGCTTTGTATCTGCATGATCCACCAAGACTGAGGTTTCACCGGAACGATACATGCAGCATTATGAATCATACCGGTTCATTAAAATGCCTCCAGCAAGCATGTTGGATTACACAGCTGCTACCTGCTATTGGAAGTGTATGGACTGGAAGAGGCCTCATTTGTATTTCTGTGCCTTTATGACACACGTGCAGCATCATCGAGGCTATCCCCATTTTGAAGTAATGCCATTTTATCTTCATGATTGTCTGACCTTTACCAATGACATTTCCCGAACAGAATCATATGGCTGGATTAGCCAATACGGTTGGAAGTCCCACCCAGTTGACTACTTAAAAATGGCAAAAGCCATACAAATATATAATGTACATCCCAGATATGATATTGTTGCATCTTAATGATTGACAAGTAATAAGGGAGGCACAAGATGCACAGTAATCAATTTAGAGTCAGATTTTTGTCAGATTTTTACTTTTTCTGTTTTCTTCAACATTTTAAGCAGTCCTATTTCATGACGGTTTTCACCTACTTAATTAAAACATTTACAGTAAATGTTTTCGGTAAGTTTGACAGTGCCAGTATATATTGGTTTTATTGATATTGATAATCACAGATGTGAAATCATTGCTTACTTCCGGGAGTGTTTTGGTCAATAGGTCTAGGAGGCAACTACAAATGAGGTGACCACTCTAGTTCTCTTTATTTCTATCAATCCATACTAATCTTTAAATGGGACATAATGGTGTCACGATATTACCAATCACTAATCACTCTCATTTGGAAAGTCATTTACCCTCTGCCTATCACTTTATCTCTTTCCTTCGCAGTTCATTTCTTTTTATCGTGACTGCAGGTCATTAGATGGATGATTCCCAAACAGATCTTTCAGCAAGGTACACCACGGAGACAGTGAGGTCCTAACTGCAAGATGTTCTGCATGAACCTTTCAGGCGGAAAACATATTTCTGCCAGCAGTTGGTTGCACATTTGTTTTTTAAGATGTCATTTTAAAACCCTCCTGTGGTGTCACTGTATTTCCATTAGTGAAGGGATTCCTGATTACTTAAAAGCACTATATGCCCAGTCTTCCATCCGTCTTTAGAAATGGTGGTGACTTAAATTTTACACAATAATAAACAGCGGATATATTTAAATTTAGCAGACATTTACAGATGTGATGACACAGGATACCTCAATTAAAAGAAGGGTGAGTGTTGAAATTAAGACTAGCATGGCATCACATACACTTTACACTTTATGTAACATGTATTCAAAGAATTATACTCAAATTTCACATGAATTATGCATTTCAAATTTCTTGATCATAAAAGCAGACCTTAGCAAAACAGTTATAGTCACATTTCTGCAATGAAACATAATATTTTTATGTTACTGTGAGGCCCATTGTCAGACACTATACATCATCATCAAGCAATGATGAGGAAAAACCCAAAGACATGCAATAACGGACATTTTGGCAAATGCTTAATGGTTGTGCCAGGGTTTAATGAAAAGAATGACCGGTTTGTTAGAACTCCCCATACTCGGGCCAATGTCCAGTCCATACCCATCCCTGAGCAGAATTAGAAGCATTAGTAGAACTAGAGGCACTAGTTTCAGTAGCTAACTGTGACCTCATTTTAACATATTCAGATCTGCTTTCAGTCAATTCCAAATAGCTGGCCCAGGATTAGATTCATTTGTTTGAACACTAAAATTGAGAGGGCAACCAAAGGAGATAAGATGACTTTTAAGAACATGCGTTGGCAAAAACCACATCAAACAATTTTTGCCTTGCGTGTCTTAGTTTGGAAGTCATAATGAGTCTCATTAGTGGTCATTTGATATTTGTCCAGGTTTTGTCTGTACTGTCTGTTCTACTTGAACTTGACGGCATCTATTTCAAGGTGGTGATTCATCATTATCATCCATTTTATTTTCAACAAGCTGCACTACTCAGGTAGTAATTTCACAGAATCTTTACTGTGGATAAAACACTAAAGCAGCCTTGAGTGGGGGGAGGGACTCATATTCATGGCCAATGTCTAAGGTAGAGTCTTTCGCCATGACCTATTCTTTGTGGCCAATGGGAAGGAGAAGTGTGCCAGTATGATTAATGGTCATGATTACCTACTCAGAAAATGTGGTTTTATGGCCCAGCACTTCCACTTTTATCACTTAAACCTGGGGCAAGATGCTTCATCATGCCCCCAATGCTGCAGACAGCAGCCCTCTCAAATGGCACAGATTTCCCTTCTAATAGACAGTGCATCTACATGATTAGTGGTAAGAAAATATGTTTTTGTTGATCACCTTGGTATCACTCTAAAAATATGACAGAATTGAAACTTGGATGTTCTTCTGAAACCTTAAGTTCTTCTTAATCAGGGAATTCATATATTTGTCTAAAAAATGGGGCACGATTATAGGCTGCTATTAGTACTTGGTGTACCGTCCCCTGCTAAGAAATGCAATACGTCTTCTCCTTTAATGTTCAGGTGGAAAAACAAAAGGGATTTGAGACCATTTATCAGTACAGAAATCTCTCAAGATCATTGTGCTTGGTCCAAGGGTTTGATATACAGTAAATTGTCGCCTTTAATGCATTGTTCTACTTTGCGCTTCAGAACCATCTTGTCGATGCTTGGCTTTAGCGGGAGCCGCCTGGATTATGCAACCGACACTTCTAATTGTTTTTGCAACATCGTACAGGTACAGCTTGACTTGTGCAGGAGCTGTTCAGAGTGCTTCCCAGGTACTTTTTCTCAATATAGCAATGGGGAGTAGGTTGTGAATTTTTTTTACTTGCCACTGTAAATCCTGCCTAACAGCTCGTTAATACACATCAGCTGTTAGTACACAGGATGCGCTGTTCCGAGTTGTTGGAAGACAGAATAGCTCTACCTGCATCCTCCGTTCTTGTCTCCCTCCAAAAAGCCAGCAAATGAGAAGGCCAGTGGTTCCTCCCCTTTGATCCTTTACAACTGGTGCATAGTCGCTTTGTGTGCACATTCATCTGACAACACCTTGCCTGTAGCATTTTAAGGTTTTGTTTGTTTAAATATTTTTTGCTAGCCTAAGATAATAATGAATGTCCCCGCCAGTGACAATTCCACCAAAACAATCTTTAATGGCAGATGTTCATACTATGTTCATAAATGTGCATCGATTACAGATCTCTCCTCACTTAATGGTATCTGATAAACATGCCACTTTGTCCACCTTCTGCTCTGCCCAGTAATCACATACTCTACATTAGGCATTCTTTTGAAATTTGGGAATAATTTCATAAAGAAACATTTGATTGTGTTCAACCATGATGGATGGTTGAACACAACCAAATAGCTACTGTTTGCACACCCACACCTGAACCCCATTCAAACCACATTTCAGTTAGCAACAATGGTCAATGCTTTGAATATCATAGATGTTATTTACTATTGGATCAAATGCCTGCACACCCAGCAGCTCTTCCGGTATAAGCAGTTGATTTGTGTTTACTACAGTAAGTAAGTAAGTCAAGAGCATATTGCTAACAGTAGAGTACAATGCAAGGAGATAATAATAATGTTGGGTTCATACACACTTGTTCAAATTGAGGTTTTCTGCATTTCTACAATAACTAGACTATATCATTTTTTTTTATTACAAATTTAACAAAAAACAGCTCAAGAAGAATTTTGGGGGGTTCAAAGCGTCTTCCATTTCACAATGATGGAGCCAAATAGGAACTAGGGATCTAAATACATTAATTGTTCTTTAGCATCAGTTAATTTAGTAATAATCCCCCATATCCATTGCATGTTGACACATCGACACTGAATACATGTGCTATTACAGATCCCAGCTGTGTTATTGAAGGTTAATAAAACAGAATAGGCCTTGCATTCAAGTCATGTGATACAAAAGCTAAGAATTAGGTCATGATAGATGCAAAAAACAATGAGAGTGTCATGTTCTCATTAAGGCTGTTAATTAGTGTTGTGCCTAAGGTATAGCCTGCCCTCCAAGCTTAGATACTTTTTCTTTTCACTGAAAACAATGGCACATGAAGATACCCAAAGCATTGAGTCCTCAGGATAAATGTTTATTTATTAAATTAGGTATTTAAGGATCATATTATAACTCAATAATAGCTTAAATTTACGATAACATTATGTTGTTAAGTTGTTTATACAGAAGTAAAATAATTGGTCTAGGTATGAATTCTTAGCAGTCAAAATATAGTCATATCTATTTCTATAATCATACAGCATTTATAGCTAAGCGCATCATTGAAATTCATTGAGCAGTTTGCCTCTATTATATGCTGTGTAATACCAAAATTAACGGTATATAAATGCTTTGCAGTCTTAATAAATTTCATTCTGTTTTCCCATTTAAGGAGCATTTATTTACACTGCTATAATTCATATGTTGCACACACACAAAGACATGTGGAAAGAATCTATGTTTGCTCCAGAAGCTTTCATTGCTGGTGTCCCCCAGGACTAGGTTTTACGTCCATTCCTCTTTTGTTAATCCACTAAATCACTTGACTTTGCTAAGGGCCGCAACCAAAATATCTCATAAATTGTGGTTTGTTATCAAAACAAGACCTCAAAAGCCACTGGAACTACAACCACCACAGCATAAACCAAGGAGGAAGGATTAAGACACTATGCAGAAGAGACCATTTGTTTTCCTTTTCCTCAGTTTGACACCCAGGTGGCTACATACCTGGCCAACAACTCAAGCTCAACCTCAAAAGGACAATGTTCCTAATACCTTGGGGAAAGCCTGTCGACAACCTCTCCATCCTGATTGACAACAGTATTCCATTCCCTCGAGAGGGAAAACAAACTTAATAAAACCTAGGACATCACACTGTCGTTCAATGTCAACGTAATTTCAGTGACCCAGAAGTTAATGCTGACATAATTCATAGTGTACAACCTTAGGTCACATAGAATGTGGCGCAGGTCTTTATATAGGCACTTGTCATCGCATGTCTGTATTACAACAATGCACGGTGGGTTGGTCTAACCTGCTTGAGCAATCAAACTTGTAACTTCTTTAGTTACATGCAGCCTGAATGGTGTTCAACTCTTCCCAAGATGTAGCATGTCACCTCATCTGCACACTTAACAGGCCCAAAAGTAAAAATTGCTAAATGACATTTACTGCTGAGTCCACTGATTTCAGCCTTACTGTTTTAAAAAAACATCTGCAAATGCAGTACACCGCAATGTTTTAACCTTCACTTACTGTAGAATGGTTGTTTGTTCATTTGTTTGTTTATTTCTGTTAAAAGGAGTATATGTAAAATTAAAATAAATAAAATAAACATCAAGAAAATATTCCTGAAAGTAATTATTGAGACTTAACACATTAACTTGATATATTTTCACCCCAAAATAAAAGCTAATTATTGACAAAATAAAAGCTAATTATTGACAATCCACTGAATTGTGGTTGTCCTACCTAGATATAGTATGATGACTGAAATAACAATGTCTCTTAAATTACTTTGAAGTAAATCGTTTTTTGACATGTAAAAAAACAACATTGTTATTGATCATTTCTATCACGCATAGCAGCACTTATTAGGACCCAAGTCTACTGCCAAGCGTTACTAAATGACTTGCCACTTGCCTCAAAGGTTAGCCTTTTTCAAAGGTTACATCTCCCTGTGACATTTAACGTGATGACTTATTTTGAGGCTGCATCATCTTTGTTGTTGTCATTTAGAATTAGTCATGCTTTACACAGTAACAGGAAATAGTAACAATGTAAACCGTGAAACCATTTAGGGGACCGTTTACCATGTTTTTATTCTCACTGTCAACTGTATATGTGGCGGTGAAGGGTGGTGTGCTGTCAGCGGAAAGAAAACAATTCCTTCATATTTGCATTCAAAGCTGTATTGTTTTTGTAAGCAGCTAGAGCTTCCGGATAAAGAAGAGAACGAAGTTAGGAATTTGTTTCCATTCATGCTGTGTTTGTGTCTATTACTGTATTTATTTTCCAAATGTGTTATATTGTTAGAAAATCTTTCTTTTTACAATGTGACATCTAAAAAATAGAACCCAAAACATTTAATTTGCCTCGGTGCTTGCTCATACCTGCTTTTTTCACAACACCTTAATAGCTCAACAAGACTATTTTATGACAAGAAACACTCCTCCATCAGTGCATGTCAGTAAAGTGGGCAATATGTGTAAGTAAACCTTTAGTCTTTGGTCTGCGTCTGCAACCACTGTATATCAGAGCATATAGATTCTTTCCGTTGCTTGACGTGGGAGGAAACAGATGCAGGAGCTGCCTTATTGGTCTATTGGACTGGGGTGTCATTGCCCTTGTAAATTACCTCAGTAATTGGCCGTGTAAATGTGTAGCCCATATGAAAGTAAGTAAAAGGCTGCTGGACCCTTCCTCAAATGCATCTTGTTATGTTAGGCTACCCAACTACATGTTGCTGAAATCATGTTTCGCTTTCTGCCTCCTCTATAGGTTTAATGCCGCCTTCCGCACTGGCAGACTGTTGCAAGACGCGTTCCAAGTCTACTGCCATGCGTTACTAAATGGCCTGCCACTTGCCTCAAAGGTTTGAGTTGTATTAAAGCATGTCACATTTTTGCACCTCCAGATTTCTCATTCTACGTGGTTTGGTAAACATTTGGAAAGGGGGGTCATGAGATATTACAAACAACCTTTTTGTAGAATAACACATTAAAACAGTGTTGAAAAGACAAGACTGCAAATAAACATATGGTATATACACTGGTGTACATAGGCTTGATTCATGGACGAGGTGCCGGTTTTTCTATTCTATTCTATATTCAGAGATGTTATATGCATTGAGCATTAGTTAAATGGCAATTTGTGTGAGGCTTTCTGACTGGGCTACCACCGCACTGTAGCCTATTTGATTGATCTAGGTGATCAACAGACACACATAAAGAAGGTCATGTTATATAAAAATCCCTTGTTTTATCCTTTGTTGTTAAAAAATCACTTGTTTGCATCTCATGTATCGTGTTGTTAAATATATAATCCAAATTATATACTGTATACTCTATATCAGTGCTGCAAACTTAAAATTATTCAATACAATTTAATTGCATAATCAGTCCATTAGACCAGAGTGTCACAGCCCTTAAATGTCGGCACACAAATTACCACAATAACTGTCTGAGTCTATTTGTAGCCCATGTAACTCTAATTAGAACGTAACTGCGCCAAGTGCTAAAACTGCAATGTTAGAGTACAATATGACCACATGTCATTCCCCCACATATTAGGTATTAGGTAGATTTGTATTGGTATGATTGCATTCAGAAAAATAAATATTCAGGCCTATATATTTCAAGTACGTATTTTTTGTAAAATGAAAAAGTACTCAAATACTACTTTCATTGTGACAATTTGAACTAAACATGAACTGAAACAAATACAATAGGGATTTGTCACTGCTGAAACCCTAATTAATTGACTTTGTATGAATTTGAATACGTTTGTGAATGTTTTGTTTAGACTGTGATAGCATGGGAACGGTCGATGCTCAATGTCACTTATCATAATGTCAAATTCTCCCTTAGAACCACTTCTTATTATGTTTGTGACTAGGTCATTAGCAATTGGCCAATATAGTAAAACAATACATTCATTAAAAGTGTATTATATTGTGTAGTGACACCCGCAAGACGACGGTATTACCCAACCCTTTTTGTAATGGGGAACATGTAGAGTGCCCCCCAGAAGGCCGTTAGGGGCCACCTGCGCCCCACAAGCCTTGCAATGAAGGACCCCATTCTAGATGGTTACTTAATGACTCGTCTTTCATAGCCCACATTACACACCAGGATTACCCTCAATGTACAATTCCAGAGAGAATTCCATGCATAACACATTACCAGTGGGAATGCCCTCTTTACCTCAGCCCTCGGGTCAAACACACTGGAGCCTCCTAAAAACCTAAGCACACAGTTTTGTAAATTTAGGAGGTATAACTTCACATACAATAGTGGAAGCTTTGGATCAATCGTGGTTTCATGCCATGCAGAACAAAAACGGTGTAGTGTTTTAACATAAGAGATTACATAAAGGCACGAGCAGCTGTGGTAGATGGCAAATATACCATGGCAAAGCGCTGTTCTTACACACGACAGATCACTGAGTGTCTGGACGAAGCTCTTTGTCGTGGTACATTTGCCGTATACTATAATAATAACATATTACTGTTTAGAAAGTGTTTCTGTAATCCTAGTAAACATGATTGCTGGCTTTGTTAAATTAACAAAACACTGGATTTCAAGATATGCCCACCTAAATAATCTGTTCAGGCATCATTTAGCTGAGTTCAACGAGTGAATAATTATTTTGTCAATTGGGTAATTTCAGATTATGGTCTATACTAATATGATCACCTTTAGTAAAATTATTTACTATCTATTTGTTATTAGTGTTAAATAATGTCAAAGGATGGATGTATTATTAACTGTCTTCATGGGAAAAACAAAGATGTCAAATGACTGTCAAATTCCAATTTAAAACAATGTCATGTAGTTTTCTCCTATCATTATATCGAAAGTCATCCAATTCTCTCCCTTTTTGGGTATCGAGAAATCATCAATATAAAGAAATGCAAAACGCAACAGGTATTCCAAATGTTATTGTATTAAAACATAAAATCCAAATGAATGTCCAATCCCCATCTGCCTTTTCTTCTCACCTTAACTTGTTGGCCAACACAATGTTCAGGTTGCTGTATATAGACGGGATCCCAGGGTCCCAGTTGTGCAATCAGCAATCTTTTTCTGTCTTGTCAAAACCAGTTTGGAGCAAATTGCTGAGTTAATACTGTCATGTCAGGTTACAGATGCTACCTCGGTGAAACAGCAGCAAAGGATGAAAGTTGCCTGTCAGGGTGCATGATCAGTCCCGGGGTGTAGCAACTTCCTGGGCACTATTTAAAGGGTTGACTAGCAAATATTTGCACTGAGTCGAAGCTGGGTTTCACCTCAAAGATTTAGTGAAGTGTTTATATGACCCTGCTGTCACTACTCCCAGCTAGGGTCGCAAGGTGCCATCGATCCAGTAGGATTGCTGTAATGTCCACGCGTTCCCTTGGGTAGACTGTCTTAGGCCGCCACATTTAGGATTCCACCTCTTTGGCTTAGCGGCGTGATTGTATTATCCCCTAGTGTGTCGTAACAGGTGTCTGACTGAAAGGGAACTTTGGGTTATGAATGTAACCTTGGTCTACGGAGGAAGGGAACAAAGTAAGACGCAATGAGAGATGCAATGAACTGGACCTGAATCAATGTGGTCAGAGTTGAGTCTGGGTTTTATTACCCGCTCCATGCCTTTTTTCCACTTAAATCGGGTTTGTATTCAGATTGTGTATGTGCAAAAGGGCAAGATGTACCTTGTTTTTCCTGCCTCAGGGAACCAAGTTTATATTAATAATCCAACTAGATTTTATTATGCAAATTTAATTCCGCAACCATAGCTGACAAAAATGTAATAAGCTAATCAAAACATATGCAAAATTGTTATTTGAAGAAATCACATTTTGTGTTAATAAACATGTTAGGAGACCCAGCTGTGAATATATTTTTGGCAAAACCATCTGCACAAGGGTTATAGACAGTTATACCATTGTTTAATATTACAATATGAAAAGCAGATGCTAATCTTTAATAATATAATTTTTTTAATCTACAACCATGCGTTCAATAAAGTTGCAAAGCTGTATAACATTTAAAGAAAAACAGAATGCAATGACAGGCATTATCTTTAAAACGGGCGTGCATTTTTAAATAACATTTCTCAGTTATAGTGATAAGTTATTTGCCCATTATTGCATTCCGTTTTGATTTGCATTTCATGCAGTGTCCTCATTTTTTTGTTGTATATTTAACAACTTACAACAATTAAGAATCAATCATTGTTTATAATAACACATTTTGGTGAGTAATTAATTTGTATTTAGTTTAACTACACTTTGCATCAACTTTTTAGCCATGTAGTGGTGTAGTTTACTAAAGGACCACAAAGTACATTTTTTGCACATAGAAAAATTGAATATTAGAATTTGGAGATGGGGTTTCACAGCTTCCTGTATAGTCATTGTAAAAATGGTTCTTGTCATTGATCTGCTGCTGATCCATGCGCCTCGTATAAGAGCAATAGACCAAACAAAATATTAAACGATTGTAGCAGGACTGGTAACGTTTTGGCGATTTGTTGTTCGTCCAACCTGACTAATTTCTATCAATTTTAAATGACAAAAATCTAAAGTAAAAAAAACCGCTCTGATGTATTATAGCATAATAGCCAGCCTAATGTGCGCTTTTAAACAGTTTTGTTTAGTAAAAGGAGACATATTAAAAAACATTCAAAACAATCCAAACCTCATGTAATGGTGGAGTGGCAAGGACCCTGTACACATTTGTTTTCCTGTGAATTGTATATCAACGCCTCCTTCTGTCCTCCATGCACAGAGTGTTTACTAACTCTAATGACGGGGGCTCTACCACCTACACCCACATGCTGACTTTGGGTTCCAATGGCTAGTTCTCATTTAAATGATTAGGATAAGTGAAGCACATTCATGACACAATACAGCTAATGTGTTCTCATGAGAAGTACCTGAGTCAAACCCCATTCCTAAATTGGCTTTGCAATGAATCTAGCATTGGAATTGTGACATAGCGTCGGCAACTATTGTACAATTGTAACAAGTAAAAAATTTTAGCACTGCAGTTGGCACTGGTAACATTTTATTTGGTTATGCTACTTCCTCTAAGAAAATCAAGTCGTTTTTTATTTTTTTCGCATTGGCCAAAATTTCATGGATGGCAGTTGTCATGAGACGATTGCTGGAAGTTCTTACATGGGCTTGCAACTTCATATAATGAGCATTGCAATAAAAGTGGTCAATATAAAAAAAAGAATTATGATTGATAAGTACCCATATGCTAGTTAGCCTTTGGTTGCCACGTCACTACATCATGCCACGTCACTACATCATGCCACACCATTACATCATGCCACCCCACTACATCATGCCACGCCATTACATCATGCCACGTCACTACATCATGCCACGCCACTACATCATGCCACGTCACTACATCATGCCACGCCACTACATCATGCCATGTCACTACATCATGCCACGCCACTACATCATGCCACGTCACTACATCATGCCACGCCACTACATCATGCCATGTCACTACATCATGCCACGCCACTACATCATGCCATGTCACTACATCATGCCACGCCACTACATCATGCCACGTCCCTTTATGTGAAATTTATTCAGGCCATTATATTCTGCCTGTCTTCCAAATTGGATTTTTGCGGAAGTAGTGGTGTAACTTAAATTATTACTTTGGCGAAATATGCACTGCATAGAAAAGCCAATGCAAAACCGTGTGTTTTACACTGGAGGATATATGTATATATATTTTGAAACATCTAAAGGATCTGATTCATTCATTTGTAATGCAAGGTGCATAATGCACATTGGTTTTCTGCAAAGGGGCAAGTCATAATGACTGAATACAATTTTAATTGGAGAATAAGGTCTTTGTTTTATTCACATGTACAGAATGAGATCTACGTATACACCTAGTACAGAGCAGGTTCAGTATTAAGTTTTTGTTGCTATGGTTTCTGATCAGGCTACACCTCATGCTCTCTGTCTGGAGCCAAGAAATCAAGAGTTTGCACAAGTTCTGTTTTGACAGACCTTGCTAGGTTTATAATTCATCTTTCTGGAATACCCCTCCAGTCTAAACAGGATGTCATGGGTTATTTTAAATTGGTCACGTTTGCTAGCTGACGGGCCGGCAAACTACACTTAACCTTTATAGAATACAGCTGCTTTTGCCCAAAAATTCCAGCTGTGTAGACGATGTCTGTCCTTTGCCGAAAGCAACGCGATAACTGATGTGTCAGACCATACTCAGGAAAATCACAGCTCCCAGTATCGTTAAGGGCTTCATGAAATTATTTTTGACATTCAGACTACTGCAGACGCTACAGTCTTACTATGGCTCAAATAGTATGTAAATGATCCAGCACGTGTTTGAGTATAGAAACACATGTTCCTCATGTTATAAATACAGGATAAATTTTTTTCTTCGAAGAGGGTGGTGTTTTATGCCAGATTTCAAAACTGGCAACATGTTGATGGAAATGAGCATGCAGTGAAGTTTTCTCTTTGGTCAGGAAATGAGCATGCAGTGGAGTTATTTCATTGGTCAGGAAATGAGCATGAAGTGGAGTTATCTCATTGGTCAGGATTTGTTTCAACTGTGCTTGTCACTTTGTTAGTCCGCATTTCTTTCACTTTTCTTTGCTTCATAATTTGTTCACAACCGTCGTAGATTTGCGTTGGTTCTTAGGTCGGTGTGCCTTTGCTATTGTTCCCTGACCCTATGGCTGCCTGAAACCTGCAGCCCAATGACTGCTCTAAACCCAGGGAGGAGACGTTGTGCTGAATATTAATACACAAAAAGGACTTGACACGTTAATATTGACAAATCACTTGTTCTGACTTGCACACGTACTATGAAAGCTGGGTGTTGTCACTGCCCTCCTCTCATTCAGCTGCCTGCAGTGTCTGCAGTGCTCTTTGAACACACGTACACGCACTCCTCCGGCTCACTTCCTATAGCTCACTCCCTCAGAAACAGCCTGCCTCAAAGCCTAATCGTTAGCATCAGCAGGTCATGGTGAAATGGTTAGATACTTTTTTGAAAGGGAATGCCATAGTGGTCACAGTGCGATTTAGAAGTATCCCCAAAAAACTGCCAACCGTGTCCAATATATTTTCACCCGCAAGATTGTTTTTGAAATTAGCCCAATTTGCAGGATGAAACTGGACGTGACAATACTACGATGTATACACGATTCATTATACTACTTCTGCGGATATTTTAAGGATACTTTTTTTAAATGACAGTAAAATAATTTCTCATGCTTTGCTCCTTTAAAACAACATGAACAAAGTCATTGTATTCATTTAGCAGATGCTAATACAATAAGGGCATACATGATCAGAGCTGGGTGAAACAACCACACAGCTTAGTAATAAGTGCATTCTTATACATTATTATGAATTTGTTCATTGGCAGATGTTAGGTAATAAGCAAAGTTGAAAAAAAGACAATAGAGTGGTGGCAGTGGAACTATTTTAGGTACTCTATGAAAAAGTGAGTTTTCAGATGTTTTCAGAAGATAGACAGTGACTGTGCTAGCCTAGCCTCCAAGGGAAACGGGTCTCACCATTGAGCTTCCAGGACAGAGAACAACACAGGCATTGTAGAACACACGGACAAAGTTGAAAAGAGGATGCTTGAACATCAAACAACACCAACAGAACACAGAAAAGCCTGTGCCTTGAGAACCAAAATGTTTAAAAGGACACACAAAGAAAACCACTGCATCCTGCATTGAGTGGGTTTGTGGGAGAGACAGAGATTAGAATATGCGATATTAGTGGGTTAGTTGGGCCATCTGTTAAATTTGTAACTATATCTCTCAAAAAAGAATACCCATATAACATGCAAGTACAGTATTATAGTGTGCAAAATATCCCTGGCATAAACACCAGGACCTAGACGTTAGCAGTTAGCCAACTCGACTGTTCATGGAAAGTAAATTATTGATAACACCTACCTAGCCTAGTTAGATGTCAATAATTGTGTCGCACTTACAAATGTTACATATACAGTGGGGCAAAAGAGTATTTAGTCAGCCACCAATTGTGCAAGTTCTCCCACTGAAAAAGATGAGAGAGGCTTGTAATTTTCATCACAGGTACACTTCAACTATGACAGACAAAATGAGAAAAGAAAATCCAGAAAATCACATTGTACGATTTTTAATGAATTTATTTGCAAATGATGGTGGAAAATAAGTATTTGGTCAATAACAAAAGTTTATCTCAATACTTTGTTGTATACCCTTTGTTGGCAATGACAGAGGTCAAACGTTTTCTGTAAGTCTTTACAAGGTTGTCACACACTGTTGCTGGTATTTTGGCCCATTCCTCCATGCAGATCTCCTCTAGAGCAGGGATGTTTTGGGGCTGTTGCTGGGCAACACGGACTTTCAACTCCCTCCAAAGTCAGTGGGAGAACTTGCACAATTGGTGGCTGACTAAATACTTTTTTGCCCCACTGTATTAGGTGAGCTGGTTAACTGGCTAAAGGAGCTATAGCATATTCTGGCAGGAACACAGGAGTGTTCCATAATGATGGCAAAAATAATTCTAGGTTCCCTGAAAATATGTAATGATTTAGTTTAAGAGTTAAATAAACAAAAGATGCATTTTTAATAAGGGTGTGTTGAATTGAAATCCGCTGTACACATTTCCTTTTTATATTGTGTTGATGGGCTTTGGAGCGGAGTATCTTAGGTAACTAACAAGCATGTTGCAAGCATGAACATTTCAATAAAACATGATGACATTTTAAAATCGCTTATGTTTCAAGGAAGTGGATGATGGAACTCTTACGAATTTCGAAAAATAAAAAAACATCTACAATTGTTGTTTTAAAAAGAGATATGCTATTGGATCTGTCTGCCTGCTTGGTTATTCTCTCTCTAATGGGATATCTTTGCTCCGATGCAAACTTTCAGGTCTGAGTCATTGGCTAACTTGTGTAACATGAAACCGTCCCTTGCGCACATATGATGGGAACGAACAGTTTGGGCTAGACTCTGTCTCTGGGTGGTTTACAGTTGGGTGATACCGGTGTCCCTTGGGAGGTCTGGAGCTTGTCAAAGTGGTTGAAGACATTATTTTCCGCTTGGTTGGCCTTGACTTGGTTATTTTTAGAAAGAACCTGCTCGCCATTTGAAAGTGCAAAAATATTGATGTTGTCTTAAATGGTCATGTTCTCTTATAGACCATTCATCCATGCAGATCCTTCTGAGTACTCAGTCCTCAGTTGATGGCTCTCCAATTCAGCTCACCCCACTGGTTTTCAGTAGGATTCATATCATGGGACTGGCCATCGCATTAGCTTAGTTCTGGGGTCGTAGGTGTTTGTATGTGGAAAAAAAAAAACATTGGATCATTGTACGGTTGGAAGATCAAGTAATGACACAATTTGAGACAGACAGATCTAAAATGTTCCTAGGGCCAGCATAATTCAAAGTGAGGAGTATGTTTTTTGTCTGTATGTTGTCATGTATGTCATGTTTTTAGAACCCGGTTACAGTCACATTCCAAAATAAATTAGGTGGTGCTACATCACAAAAGACCCAAAAGTGTGTCTGTCTTTAGAAGATGTACAGATAATCTACTAAATGTTAGAAACATTTTTACAAAATCACAAATATTTACTAACTTCAACTCTTTCCCTTACCTTTATCCTAATCCTAACCTTAACCTGGTAAACCTTCTAAACCTAGCCCTATCCTTTGCAAGCAGTTTTGTATCAACAGATTTGTTGAACATTAGTTGATTATATCACAATCTGAAGAATATCTACAGATTAAAAAGAGGTGCAACCTTTGTTCAAATTACCAAACGTGGTATTATTTATAGATTTTGTGACAATTTGCCAAGAAATCGGTGATTTACGAATCAGGATGTAGATGGATTTGGAAACCAGAATGGGTGTTGATTTGCTTATACCCAAAAGTCAACCTTTTTTTCTGGGTAAGAGGTGATGTTTCTTTGCGACATAGATCACAACCTCAGAGTGGGCCACCATGCAACATCTCTTCCACTTCTTTGGAGACATTGCGGCATATGGGGACATTGTTCTGGTTTTCAACTTTATCAAGCGTGACAATGATTTTGTTAACAATGGCTTGATTGATGATGGATTTGTACAATTTAAAATATGTTTGGAAGGTTAATTAGACTTTATCTAGTGCAATCCACTGCTGTAAATCCTCAAGTTGGCCGCTGCATACATTATTTCAAGTCTGAGGAAGTATTCAATAAGAAAAGGAATGCTCAAGTGCAGATTTTGATTAATATCTGAGCATGACGGCTGTCCTGAAAGTCTTTAAGCAGGATAAATATTTCCAATTTTATTACTACTAAAGCACTACCGATTGTATTACTCATCTCTGGGCAGATTGGATTATGGTTAAAGCTCTTTGGACTTTCTTACTGTTGATTTCCCTGGAGGCCCAGGTTGAACTTAAATGAGTCCTTCATCTTTGCCAAAACCACAGTACCTCGGTGCTCTTAATGCTACTCGCCAGAGGGTGTAGATTAGTAAAATAGAGTTCATGAGTTTAGTAAGGGTGACAGCTTTTGGGTAGGTCATTTCATATTACCTTGATCAGGAATACTCTTAATCAGAAGGATCAAAAGATGGGAAGAGAAAGGGGCATTTCCATGAAAACCAGCATGTGAGAACCTCAAAGTTGGTGTCAAATGAAACCTAGAAGGCCATGATTTAGTAATTATGTTATTTAATTAATTATATATATATATATTCAGATTTTGTGGCTGGGGATGCTTGGTTTCAATTGATGAATTTGGATGACGTTAACAATGTTCATTCCAGTATAGGACAGAGTTAAATAATGGCTTGTTGCATTCCCCTGCTGCATTCAGTTAAGACATAATTGTGCTTTAAGGTAGCGTTGGTTGTTGCTGCATCATGTTGGGCACAATAATTCCGCCCCACTCAACATCAGAGCGGATTTTCCTTTGTGACCAACATAAACCGCAAATACCTGTTCAGGGAGCTGAAAAGTTACCTACCAGAAACATCTATTTATTTTATTTCTTTGAGAAGCAGACCGTTGGCTTTTCCTATTCCCTGCATGCACATACGTCAATAATAACCATCAAATTCAACAAGACAAATTGCTTGAAAACAACGGCTCAAACAAGCTATATGCAAAAGGATGACATTTTCTCCTCTTAATTAGACCACGTAAGCAGACTGAGAACACATTTTAATCTACATCTATGACCTGGGAGCCATTATGGTTAAGTGCCAGTAAATTCAGCCAGACACACCAACTGCAACGCTACCTGCCGCCCTTAATGTCGTGTCCATTACTCACCACTTTAGGTCATCAAAGGCTCCAGACATACGTCTCTGCACAACCAAATCAATGCTAGCAAGTTAGGTTCCTCCTCATTGGACCTGTGATTTAAATGACCCCAATTACGTTTCTGGCTGTTGGCTGATAATGTATGGAAATGCTACCGTTGATTATAAAGTAGTTTACCTATAAAAGGACATCCTCCTTGGTAAAGTCACAAAGGAAAACATCTTAAAGTGCTTTTCAGTGCAATAACCTCCTCCAGAACAAACATGTTGAAACATAGTATGGGTAAAACATTTGAATGGATTTATTTTTGCACACCTTTGTTTATCTTAATGGAGTAGGGGCCAGGCATGGTGACAGCATGTCAATCTGCAGATCAATTGTTGGTTCCTTGCCTACAGCCACTGCATTACATTACCATAGTAATCATTTGTGGACCCTTTCTTTTTACATGTGGAGGTCAACACAAAACAACAAATGGTTGGACTAGCGTTCATTTCCTCATGTGTAATGGTATTTAAATGATGTGTCTGAGACATACAATAGGATGAAAACAAAGCATGCCTTGGATGAACACAGAATAGCATATGCAACCGTATTTACATGGTGAATAGTTTTACCTCAAATGGTATGCATGACTTCCATCTGTCTTCTTATTTGTGTGTGGTTGCTTGGCAATACAAATTATTCTCCCCACTGTTTTGACATACTTGCATACAATTTAGGTTACTTTGGTGTCCAACATTTTGTAATTATGGTAAAATGCAGCTTTTCTGTGTTGGAAGGATACAGGAGTACCCCAAGGCAGAAAGGTGTAGGCGTATACTTGTCATGAAAACTATGAATGTGAGTTTATGACTGTTTGGATAGCTCACACATCTCTAGACCACTGATTGGCCAGCTCATCAATCTCCGGAGTATTACATCATATTCCATGGCATTTTTTAAATAGTCTCTTTGAGATGCAAGCTTGAGGTGGGGTTTTTGAAGTATCTTTTTTTCTTAGAATGTATGCTTATGCAAGCTTGATGTGGAGTTTTTGAAGTTTTTTTTGTATCTGGCTAAAAGGAAATCCTGCTTTGGCCACATACATAGGATAAGTCCAAAAAGTATTTGGGTTCAAATGAAATATTAACTTAAGTAACACTAGGCTATTACTAAGTAAGTATGAAGACTTGACATACTGTGTGTTTCCAGTGAATGAATGTGCAGCTCAGTGGTGTCACAAACCTTCAACTGCTGATGTGTGTAGCAATTCTCTGCCAACCCAATGTGGAATGTATTAATGTGCTTCGAAACAGATGTCAACATTTCATTTGTCAAGACTGCCTGTGAAAAATACAAATGTTTTGCACAAACAAAAAAATTGAATTGTTCGGTCAATATTATTTTCTGACATGAACATTTTTGTTTCCACTCCTCTTGCTGTTGCAATTTCAAAAGAATGGAACACGTAATCCCAATTATGATTCATACTGTACAGTCCGCACAACTGAACCTTCAGCAATGCATCTGTCATTAGACTCAACATAGCAGATTGACACCTCTCTCAAATCTCTGCGTCCGACACACAGACTCGTTGGAGCTTACCTTCAGTGTGCGTCTGGTTCTCCCTCTGTACCCACCCTGGTTGGTGCTGATGAAAACCCAATGCGTAGTTGTGGTGGAGTCCCTTCTAGATGCCTCTGGAATATTTCAGCACCTGCTTCTCCTGGGCTCTTTGTCCATGGTTCTGAACCCCCGTGGACAAAGATTGCTGTCCATGGTTCTGAACCTACGTAGACAGGGATTGCTGTCCATGGTTCTGAACCTACGTGGACAGAGATTGCTGTCCATGGTTCTGAACCTACGCGGACAGGGATTGCTGTCCATGGTTCTGAACCTACGTGGACAGGGACTGCTGTCCATGGTTCTGAACCTCCAGGGACGGATTGCTGTCCATGGCTCTGAACCTCCGGGGACGGACTGCTGTTTATGGTGCTGACCGACTGAGGGCAGCATACTCTTCCCTGGCGGTGGCCACACACTGATACGACTGGGTTACTATACTTCCTGTAACATATATTATTCATTTGAGAGGCATCTTTGTGTCACATACGTGTTGCCTACACTAATCTCCAATGCTACCTTCACCTTTCAAGTTTGGCCATAGTTTGTAGACACTACTTGTTACGGAATTGGAACCAAGATAAGTGGTCTACAATGCTTTTCAATGTTTATGGATAACAGGAATGGGACCCAATTCAACACAATCTTATTGAAGATTTCTACCTAAACATGTTTACAAGGTAGCATAAGATCAAAGCAGAGATGGACAGTCAACAGAGTCCATGTTGTTTAGCCTTGGAGAGTCTGCTGATTAAAAAACTAAATCCTGTTGCCCATTCACAGATGGTAGAGAGGCTTCCATTCAAGATAGGGGAATTGGGTCCAATGAATGTCCCCCTGGACTTGAATAGAACCATGTCTTCACTGCCAGGCAGACATTTGGCATTTTCCTGTCAGCAGGCCTCATTTACTCCCTTACCATCTTCAGTCTTTAACTTAAAATGATTTAACATTTGAGATATCCTCTACCACAATCCCTAAAACAATGAAATATGCATAACGGCTTGGGAAAATGTGCATCACAGTTAACAGGGACACTTATAATGCTAAAGTAATTACAGAAGTAAACACGACTGTAGCTTGCTATATACAAAACATTCTTATTTTGCTGTGAAAGAATGAAACATGCTTTTATTTTCTACTCTCTCAATTAAAAGGAATATATTTTTCTGCTGCAACTGTGGTGTAACTTTTTTATGGTTCAAATTCGTTTTCTTGTTCCTCTATCCTTTATGCAGGATCCTGTCCATAGCCCTCCATGAAATGTTCTACTCAGACAAATTGTTTTGTCTCAAAATCTTTTCGAGAACCGTGCACTTACGCTAGCACATCACATTTTACTGCTTACAGATATGGTCTTATAGGGAATATGTTCCTTATTACTGATGCCTCAGAGAAGTAAAACAATATTTCATTTTGAAAGGGAAACCAGTTCAGGCAGCAAACCAGAGTGTTGATACAACATCTGGCAATACACATGGAAGGTTCATTCAGGTGGAGATGTGAATAACGCAGTCCACCAAACCTAGGCAGGCGAATATCTTGTGTGAATGTGATATTCACATGTCAACATTTAATTATTTATTTTCATCCAATGGATAATGTTATGCATGTTGATAATATCTTGTGAAGAATTTGTCAGAAGTCAGGTACACATTGGTTGCATTTTATGCACTATGCACAAATCACAGAGGAATAACTTCCTCTTACAAAGTCGTTTTAGCAGGTGACCAAGTGAATAAAATGAACTGATAAATAGAGGAAAGCCACAAGATTCAATGCTGTCTGTGGTCCCCTTAATTTGCATATTAGAGTCATAGTCTTGTGAAGAAATTAGGACTGCCCATGAAATATTTTGTTATTTTAAAAAAATTCTGACATATCAATATTTGATATTCTTTCAAACAATATCTTTAGATAAAACAATGCAATTTCATCCATGATATCATTTATTTAACAAAAGATTTACAAATATTCCTACTGAGGAATACGTTAGGACACCCTATGTCCTAATAGCTGGTATTGCCCCTTTTAGCTGAATTACCCTCAATAAGACGTTTCCTATAACTGTCTAACAGTCTCTGACATCAACTGAGTAAAAGTTTTCCCCACACAGAATATTTTTCAGTTGTGCGATGTTTGAGGGGTTTCGTGCATGCACAGCCCGTTTGAAATCACCCCACAGCATCTCAATAGGATTAAGATCCAGGTTTTGACAGGTTCTTTTTTTTGAGCCAAACAAGTTAATTTGCAAATGCATTAATTCATAAATCACTTGTGTGCTATGAATGAAAATCCAACTTAAGGGTGCTATGACGATCTGGCCAGCGCAGCAGTTCTGCGCTGGTGTTGTATGTGAACACTTTTATTTTGAAGGGCACCTCGGACCCAATCATTTATCACGCGCACCTGTTTCCCCTTTAGTTAATGTGTGTATAAATGTCCCTTTGTTTGGTCTCTTGGTGTTGGTCGTTGTGGATATGCACTGTCCAAGTAAGTACCCATCACGTTTGGGGTCTTGTCATATTTTATATAGCTGTATTGTCCAGTGCCTTTTATTTACCCTTTTTGTAGTATGTGTGCTTTTGTTTTGTTTTGTCTGTTTTCTTAAAAATGAATGCATTTGGTTCCTCCACGCCCCACCACCGTGACAGGTCTATAAAATTATTTGTTTTAGTTTTTGAGATGCCACTTTATATCCACAGCTAACCATTGTTAAAAAAACGCATCTCCATTTAATTTGCACTGTACTTAAAGGCTTTGAAATCGACAGTCATCAAAGTCTTTCTCTTCCGGTCTGTCTCAGCCTGTCATTTTGGGTAACCAGCCATGGTCCACATTTTAAGTTTGGAACTTGATGCCCAGCCAGGGTCGATGACTTGCTACAGAGCTTTACAGATGCAGTTGTTTTTCAACCCCAGAAACGGCAACCACTCCTTAAGGTCATTAGAAATGTTTCCCCTAATTCCATTTTCAACGTGGACGCTGTGATTCCACTGGACTGTATGTTGTGAAAAGACGCAGATAATTTTTTTTAATCTTTATGTAGACAACATTTTATGTAATATTATTAAGGGAAAGAATAGGGAACGAAAGCATATCAACACAAAGCCGAACTAACATTATGCTAAGATAAACAAATGACCTAAGGCACAACTATGTAATCCCCTACATTAGATGCCCATAGGAGAATCAGACGGCCTCAGTCGTTAATCAACATGTTATGCCACACAATGAAATAATATATATATACACACACACACACACACACACACACACACACACACAGTGGGGAGAACGAGTATTTAATACACTGCCAATTTTGCAGGTTTTCCTATGCAAATTAATTACAAAAAAAATCATGCAATGAGATTTTCTGGATTTTTGTTTTGGATTCCGTCTCTCACAGTTGAAGTGTACCTATGATAAAAATTACAGACCTACATGCTTTGTAAGAAGGAAAACCTGCAAAATCGGCAGTGTATCAAATACTTGTTCTCCCCACTGTATATTGTATATGGTCGAATTTGCTAAACTACAATAAAAGCTGATGATTTATGCACTGTGCTCTTAGCCCCCCATCCCCAAAACAAAAAACAAAATGTATAATGCGTTTCTAATGCATTGTCAACATTAGGGAAATACCATTCACTGCTGCTGGGTAGACACATTACTATTCTGTGGCTCTCAGATCTTTAGCGCTCAACAAATCAATGGAAGCCTTTTTTATAACTTCTGTGAAATGGCTTTGAATGTGACAGTCTACTGTTCTTGTCCCCATACAATAATTTAATGCGAGTGTACGACAGTCATTCCCAACATTTTGTTTACCAGACACATGTTTTGATCTAAAATGAAACCTAGAAAACTGTTGTTCCTGTTTTTAGTGTCGTTCTGATGCTAATGCTGTATGTGGGATTCAAACCTCAATCCTACACAGGGATTGGGGTTGGATCAGATTCTAGCCCCTTTTTAGCCAAATAAGAATACATACTGACATTTATTTTGACTCAACAAGTGCATCAGAGCATTCGTGGCATACCAAAGAGGAGTTCAAAGGTATTGGTCAATCTATTGGACACAGCCAACCTATTGCAACAGATACAACCAATGAAATATTAGAATTTGAAATGGGAACTGTCAGTCAACTGGTGGCAAATCAACTCATTCCATAAAAAGTAAAGTATTTTATCAGGCAAAATGGCCTAAGGCCCTCTGTCAGCTTAGGGCCCCAAGGGCAACTTTTTATGGTTAGCTGGTGCATTGAAATGGTCTCCGTTTAGGTTTGTGTCCTACATGCCTGCCTATTCCAAATATGCTCCTATACTTAAGTATACAAACCATGGCCCGGTACCTCCCTATGTTGAGGAGAGGGTGTAATTTGGGACACAGTCTATTTGAAGGACCCACGTACCCCTGGGGGACATGGAAACTCTGACCCCAACAGAGCGATGAAATGTGAATTAAGACATTTGTAATCAAGTGTCATAGAGATGTCATTACACATACACAGCGGGGACTAATTTCTCTCTGCCCAGTTTTGGCTTATCAGCAGCGTCTTTGTTTAGTGCTACAGTGCAGTGATGGGTTGGGATGACACAATTATGCAACACCCACAAATACATATACAGACATGCACAGGCACTCATCCACGGCTCTCAGGCACACATTCTGTTAGGATCTACGACAAGGTCAACTGCCGTTTAGCGACGCCCTGACACCGGGCCATTTAAAACAGATCCGTCTTCCCTGGCTGGCGTCCTGGCCTTGCTTTATTTTACATTGAGCACATTTAACTCTACTCATGGCTTAAAAGGGTGTGTTTTTTTTCCACACGCAATGCAGTATGGAAGAATCAGATCCCTGTCTCACTGTGCATTTCAATACCATTGCATGGTTGTGCTCAGTAAACATGTATCCGTATCACATAGCTAGGCGAGTCTGAGCTTTGTATCGGACAATTTAAAAACTCATACATTTTTATAATTCTTATAACAATGCACCTTTTATTAATAGAAGATTTGTAATCTGATTTGATGGCTCACTTGCTAAAGTACAAGGCCTGTTTGTGCATGCAAAACATCCTGTTGTGAATCGCAAGTCATTTGAAAAGATTCTTTACCTGAAAGTGATCATGTTTAAATATGGATGTTTATGCTTATTTTGGTTCATCAAAGTAGTGTATTATTCCTGTTTAAAATAGGGCTGGGAAAATGGGGTGTGGTTTTACACGGTTTAAAAAAAGCATATAATAATACTTTATAAACCATCTATATCACATTTCACCAAGACTTAGACTTTGAACGCTATCCATTCCCAGGATTAAGAGGTTCAGAGGTGATAGATGATGGTTGATGATGGCAATGGATCTTGTTGATAATCCTGCAGTGGGCAAAAAGGCAGGAATGCGAGAAGAACAAACTACGCACAAGCAGGCTTCCCTGAAGTTGTGAAGGTCCTACTGTTTCCCCCAATACAAGTCCTATTCTAGCCACTATCCCATTCTACAAGCTGTTACGGGGCATGTTGACAGGTAGTCTTTGGCACCCCCGCCCCAAACAGATACGCAATGCTATACATCCAATTGGTATCTCAAAATGCCTGATAGAAAAGCTCTCTGCTTAGGCTGCTAGTAAGATGTCATGGCAACCGATACGCATGTACAGGTGAAGCGACGTGACCTATTCTTGGGAGGGATGTGTATCCCTGTGTTTGAAGGCAGTTTCAATCCAGGTTCAATGCTGTTAATGATGTGTAGACGTCTATCGTGTGGATACATATCAGCGGAGTGTGTTTGAACACCCTTTGATGTAGTTGATTGTCAATTATGGAAATGTGGCAGCAGTGAGGCATTCTGGGTAAGGGTAGATCTATTTAGGCATGTTCTTATCATTTGTACGGCCGAGAGAGAGAGAGAGAGCGAGAGAGAGAGAGAGCGAGAGAGAGCGAGAGAGAGAGAGCGAGAGAGAGCGAGAGAGAGCGAGAGAGAGCGAGAGAGAGAGAGAGAGAGAGAGAGAGAGAGAGAGAGATGGGGGGGTGTGGATGGCATGCTTTCACCATTTACAGGTGTGTAAAGATTGAGTGGGCCATTTCACGTACGCCAGTTATTCTTTGATTTACCCCCAGTCTCTTCTTCCTGGTTTATTGCTCTGTTGTTTTTGTACACAATGTACAATCTGTTTGGCTAGCTTTATATCACCAACTGTAAACAAAGTCCCTCATCTGGAGTTTGCACCATACAATATGTTCTGGCTCCTCACTGAGACCTCCACAGAGAAATGGGTCTCCGTTACAACCCATTAAATGAATCAACAACAAACCGCATAACAAAAGTACACTACTGAGACCATAGTATGTCTTTAAACAAAACTCCATCTGAGAAAGAAAATATTTCGTCTAATTTGGGAATTTGTTGCCATTTGGGATCCGTTGCGTGTGATGCGTCTTACCACTGTCAGCCTAACGCCGCTGCACCAACGCCATCTCCTTGGTGTGCAGCGCTAGCCTTGAAAAGGAGCAAATAAACAGTTTGAATGTAATGTAATTTGGACCGACGTGTCAGTATTTTGACAGCTGCTTCCATCATTGTCAACAATAGGGTACGTCAACGCAGACCCCAAGGTTTTACGAAATGATACACTTGGAATTTGGATGTCTCACTCAAGTGTTTCAAAACACTACCTAGGGAGAGAGAAGACAGAGCAAAGTGAAAATGACAAGGCCCGCTGCACCCTCTTCTTCCATTCTTCTCAGACAATCTTTCTGACTTGCTGCGTTCCGACAGTCGTGGCTAATTGATGGATATCCCCCAACACTATGTAAACCACAAGGTTTGAGATCTGTGTGTGCTGCAGGCTCTGCCCGTGTCACTCCCTACATGGATAAGCGCAGTATCACTTCATGTGTTCCTGTTCGTCGATGCCTCCGACCCTCCGGTAACCCAGCTACCCTGCTCTTCTAAAATTGACCAATCTGTTTGGAAGCGTCTGTGGCTGCCGATACAAGAGTGAACTCCTGCCAGTAGGGCTGACTCTCGGTTAGAACATCTTCCATTTAACATTGGAGTTCACATGACCAGACAGGTGGAAGCAGTAAGTATACGTAGACAGAAAGGAAGGGCACAGACTCGAGGTCTGAGCCAGGCTAGTCACCAGGGGGCATGTGTGGTCACGGCTTAGACCACCACACCAGATTGTTGCCCTTCCACCCTGGGTTTTATGGCTCCTAATCCCATCATATATAGCACAATCCGCATCTCGACTGTCAACATGCCCATCACAGAATATTACAAAGCAGTAGAACTGAGCTTGGACATGCTTATGTTGGCTTGGGGTATGTTTGTAGAACATTTACAACAATCCCAATTCACATATTTCCCCACATCATGTGTTTTTAGTATATATGAATAAACTGACCATTAGGAGTTGTTTGGCTGATTCTCTGCAGTCAAAAGGTCTAAAACTGATTCTGTATGCATTTATTATTTTAATATGGTGATTTAGTTTTCAATTTTAGCGTGAACTGGATGGGTTAGGCTACTATGTTATTTAACACATGACAGTAAAATGTATATGCTAACAATCTTACCCTGGTGGTTGTAGCCTACAGGTTACTTTGACCACATGGTCTCCAGAACATATATAGTTCTTAATGTTCAAGTCTTGAATATTTAATATTGAAGACTTTTGTTACAGTACAAAAATGTATTTGATAAAAAGGTTATTTCTGCCAAAGGGGGCAATATCAGCTATTGGCGCCTTGTGTGTTCTAACTTTTTCCTCAGTAGGAAATGGCATCTTTGTAAATTGTTTGTTAAATAAATAATATTATGGGTAAAATGTAATTGTTTTTGGTTCAGTTACATTACCTTTAACTATTGATATTGTTTGAAAGAAGATCAAATATGTATCCATATTTCTTTAAACATTATCGAAATATTTCTTGGTGTCCTAATATTTTTGACATGACTGTATATGCTACATTCAAATGAATATATTGTTGTTCATGTATAAAATATGACAAAAGTTGAGTCTTTAATTGTAATACATTAATAATATTAAATGTGATGTACCCCTTAATATAATTAATTGGAAGGAAATGGCAAATTATTAATAACTACGTAACATCTCCAAATAGCTGCAAGACATTTTCACTTTACTAGTTTATAGAACAAGTAAAGCACACCATTCATCAGACTTCCAATTGAGACATGACAAAGATGTGATTTTGCATGATGTAGTGCTTGTCTACCACAAAATAGTTTTTTTACTTGTTTTCTTATTTAGAGAATTGGTCAATTAGTCCAAAGCTTGTCACTTCAGCAACAACAGCAGGAAGAGCAACAGATCTTTTCGTTCTCATTATGTGGATTCCGGGACAGGATATTGCTGACATCTTAATTTGTCAGCTAGACAAGTTAAAATTAAAACCTTTGCAGCGTAATTACCATTGTCATATGTGTTGTTGTCCCACTTTAAAATCCTAGAAAAAGTAGGACAGCATGAAGTAACTAAATGTGTACATTCTTATAGGAGCGCTGCCTTATAGCGCATTTGGTTTTGTCATTGTCAACTTAGGAACAAGCTTATATTAAGCCGAATTGTTCTGTGACTTCTGCTTCGAGCTGTGTTGGAACACACTGGGGTATCTGGTTAAGTCCAAAAAGTGCATGGATTGGGCTGGACCTTGGTTATGCACTGACTGAATGGAAAGTCGGCCACCTATCTAAAGAGCAATTTGCTGTTACTTTGTGACCCCCTGTACTCTACTATCACCTTAACTGGCCACATGGGACGCTCACCCTGGTCTTTGTGGCTGGAAACACTTGAGGTTTGATCCTTGGAATTACATTATGGCTGACATGAGTGAAAACGTCAGCCAGAACAAGCCAACAATGACCTCCATGCCAGGTTTGGGTTCTAGGCCATGCCCTAAAATGTTTTGCTTTCACATCTCTTTCACCAAACCACACAAGGCATGCCGGGTTAGTTTATGCTTGAGTATGCCTTCCTTGTAGTGTGGAAGGCAGAGCAAGGTCAAAGGAAGAGGCAGAGCAAGGTCAAATGAAGAGGCAGAGACACAAAATGGAAAGACAAACATTAAACTCACTTACTGGGACGCTCCTTTGTTCTAGTCTGTAGGGAAACAGAAACAGACTATCTTTGACATGCTTTCCCTTTGGGAGCACATGTTCCCTTTTCATAGGAGGTAGCTATGCAGAGGAGGGGTTGTCCTGCTAACTACCTCCAGGAATATCCTGTGCCTTTACAGAGCGAGCTCTTGATGGTTCTTTCTTTTCGTAGGCATCACGCTTTCATCATGCGTAAGCGAGACCATGATATGAAGGGCATACCATATGCTTCCCTTGTTGGTCCTAGTTTGTTTACTGATTACCGTCTCAAACTTGACCAGTTTCACTCAAGATACACCTTGTTTTTCTTTGCAAAGGTTAAAGTAATCAAGTTAAATACGGAAGGGTCAGGCCGCTTCAAGGAATCTTGCGGAGAATTCAGGGATTTCTTTTGACCATTTTCATGAAGTGAAAGTATTCTGGGTGACAGATTGGATACCTCACAGGCAACCACTCCCAATCTATGTGGGGGATTCCCCTGACAAGCCTTCACCATTCTCCGCCAATAGAGCATCTGAAAATGTATTGAATGTCAACCCGTCTTAGTCCAACCGGGACAGGCTCAGAACTTATGGGAACAATGGCTGCAAAAATTCTAGTTCCGCATCAACCCTGTTGCACATCACACAGAAGACAGGCAGACTTTTCGATGAGCCATTATCCTCATACATTTTTCTTAGTTGTGCATTGGAGACATGGTAATCCTCCCCTTTTCTTAGTTCTATTGTGGACATCCTGAGATTTCCTTGAACAGGGCTGCTCCGATAAATAAAGGTATTTATCTGACAGCTGTCACGTGTGAATTGATGGAACAAATCTAGGGAGGGATGCGGGCTTAGTGTGATTGTATAATTGCTAGTTTATCCAGTCAAGTTTTTGGAGTAGGCTGCCTTGATCAGTATAACACCTCCAGCTTACGTGTATTTGTTAACGGTATTTTTCCCCATAGTGTGTCATACTGAAAGGTAACTTTAGAAGATGCATATAAGCCCAGTTTCCTGAAGGGTGGAATGAGGTAAAAAAAGAAACTAGGGCCACATGCTGTGAAGAGTTGACCTGAATCAATGTGGTTGAGGTAAATATTGGTTCCCATCACTCCAAAGGCTGGGTTTTTAAGCTGAAATATGCCTTTAGTGGCCCTGAAAGGCATGATTGAATTTTTGATTGTCACTTGTGAAGGTGCATTCACATTGTGCTGTATCTCATTACCTCCTACAGTGGAAATTAATACCACAAGTTTGGTATTCATTACAGAACACAGCCACTCTGTATTGCAATGGTGGATGTCAGGTATAAGTATTTTGTGCTATACACTAAAATGTACTTCTGTTAAACTCGTTAGACTATTGAGAGAGTTGGTGTATTTTTTCTGTGATGCACCCAAGCTTCTGAAGAGCTGTCTGAAGGTCGGTAAGTACTGGGGCATTACAATGACGAAGAAGTGCATTGGGGAGCAATTACTATTAAAACATTGAAACATTTTCAAATGTACTATAGATCTACAGAATAATTTATTCCCCTGAGTTTCCTAAGAAATATGAGACACTTTAAAACCTAGATTCTTGTTATTACTTTTCTGTTTTGCCGTTTCTAGAGGGCAAATAATAATGGAATTGGACAATTTCATTTTAAATTGTCTGGATTATTAATTTTGTTATACCTACATGGGGCCTTTAGCAAATTGTAAGACAATTCAAAATGTTAGTTTAGTAGAAATTAAGAGAGAACTGACTGCACAAGACCACAATTACAGAATAAGCAATATAATTATCCACCTCCGTGTTTGCAGCCATTGCCAAATAATACTGCTAGGAGCTGATCCATCATCAGTATTGTGAAAAGGTGTTAAGTGATTTGAATGTGGATACCTGATCTGAGAGCAGGGCATGGTCAAACAATGCACTCAGCCAACAGTCTTTCTGCATGTGATTTTTTGGAAAAGCTCTGAATAAAAGACACATTAAATACTGCACTAAACCGGATTCAAAACATTAGAGAAAAGGAATCTGATTTGACAGAACACCGAACACAGGACCTTTTCCGGGTTAGCACACCCAGTCAATGGGTATAGCCTAACAAGTATGTTAACAAAAGTGTTAATGGCTGATGTTACTACTCCCGTTAATGTTACCTGCACATTCCTGTTCAGCTGTCATTTTGATTCTTTGTTTTCACCCAGTCTGTTTATTAAAAGACCTTTTGTTAAGGAAATATCAGCGCCCGTGTCCAGCACCCTTGACAAACGTGACAAAAGCAGTGTTAAGTTGTCTCTCCTTTCAGGTAGTAAAAGTACTGTTTGCCACTAGTTTTAGTGTTGTAAAGCATACATCCATTAGCGGCATATTTCACTTGTTTAAATTTAATCAGATTACTTTTGATTATTTGTGAGAATTTTAACCAGAGTGATGTAAATAGCTGTGGGCTGAAAAAAATTGCTTTTCATTTGAGTGACTTCTAAATCTAGCAGATGTTTCTTTCATGAATATAATGAGATGTAAATTGATGTTGTCACAAATAATCTACTGTGGCAGTGTATTGCAAATATTTTTATGGAAAAGAGGTTCTTTTACCTCCATATGTTTTGAAAACTTGAAACACCACATGAATTTAGAACACCTCTAGGTAGCTTCTAGTATTATTGTAATCACTGTCAAAGGACAAGTCATCTTTGAAGAAGGACATATTTAGCATAGCTTTTTATAGGATTATAGGCGGTTTAAAATGTCAATATCAAACAATTTTTTCTCCCCCTTGTCCAGAGGATTTGAGGATGAATAGGACTGACCAGTGGAAGACCTAGGGCATACTTCTCCAGTGATATATGCAAGGATGATCTGCATTGCTAAAGAGTAAGGTGAGTTGTACAAACTTTCAGGGACAAAAAAACTGAATACTACCACATATAACACAACTGGGGACATTGAGGCTGCTGAGTGAAGCTTACATTATGCTTTTGGTTTATACACTCCACATGTAAAATCAGGGGCAGAAATCTGAAATCAATTTAGGATAGGACAATTGCATGACATTTAAGAGCAGTTCCTGAGCAAAACCACAAAGTAAGAAATGTAAAACCGTTTTGGTTTACTCCATTGGTTTGCTCGCTACTGTAGCTCTGAAAATTCTGTGCACGTGCACCGAGTGCCTTTCAAGAAGGTAGACACGAACACTGTCACCTTGCCTGCTAAGGAACACCACATGCATTACATTGCAAGCTTCTCTCATTGACTCAAATTTGAACAGCTGCAAACATTGGTTAATGTCACTAGCTAGCGAACATCAGCTAAGCGCTAACAAAGTGTGACCTGTAATTCAATGCAGCAAAAATTAAGACAAGTGACTGTTATAAATGTGTCTTATTGTATTGAGGGGTACAAGTAAAACAATGTATAACACATCCTTTGTTTGAG
>JACXGK010000980.1:49044-82507 GCA_016801125.1 Novumbra hubbsi
TTCCCCCCCCCCCCCCCCCCCGGGATGTCTGCCTACGTTGCACAAAACATCTTTTGTCTGATTTCTTTTCCTTTGGATTGTTGGGGGGGAAAACACATCTTAATAAGTTTGTAGAGATGATAATGGTTATGCACAATTTAAATAAAAAGTATTTCACTTTTTAAGAACATCTTTACGGCCCTCAACAGAACTTTGAAATCCCAATGTGGCCACTAAATCAAAATGATTGCAGACCTCTGGATTATTAGAGTGAGATTGTGAAATATGATGGAGGGTAACATATTTATTCCAAAAGTAACAGCCTGAAATTCCTGACAAAAATAGGGTTGTATCAAGTTCAGAGCTATTCTTGCCACCTAGTGTGAAAATCATAGAAACAATAATAATTTATATAAAGCTGGAAACCTCTGGCAAATTGACAGGTGAACGAGTTATGATTGGAACACAGCCCAAAGGGGTTTTGCTCTTATTGGCTCTCCTTGCTGTCATTTAGCTGCATGGGGTTGTCGCGATGGGGCAAGGCCATTATCGCAAATTAGAAATATTTAGGAGGAAAAAGAAAGAGGAAACATCTAAATGTGTACATTGAGCCTTTCTTCATCTGCCCTGAAAAACAGAACTTCTGTCATTCGGCAAGGTTTTCTGGTCGTCTAGAATATTTATAAGATTTTACGGCTGATTGGCCAACCCATCAATTTCTTGACTTAAGATTGCCTAGCTCATCCTCCACAGAAGTAATACATTATATTTCAGGAAATTTTCTTGAGGATCTGTTGGAAATTCATGGATTTTTTTTAAGTGTCTTTCCTTTTCTTCAATTAATACATTGGCTACAGTTTTACAATAAAAAGAAAAATCTACATTTGACTATGAGCTGACCACATTTCTGAAGTTAGATGTTCAATATGCAGCAAGTCGGGGGTCACGTCTCCCCGTGTGAGAGTAACACAGTCTGACAACCAAAACTAAGCTCTTTCTTTTCATGCAAACAAATTTCCCCTGTATTCTGTTGCTGCTGCAGACTGAATAATTGATGTTCAAGCATTGATTTCATGAATTAACTAACAATGGTAAGCCTTTGAATGTACTATAACAGCATTGAAGAATGTGA
This sequence comes from Novumbra hubbsi, assembly GCA_016801125.1. Taxonomy (NCBI): domain Eukaryota; kingdom Metazoa; phylum Chordata; class Actinopteri; order Esociformes; family Umbridae; genus Novumbra; species Novumbra hubbsi. Next base: position 50,156 of record JACXGK010000980.1, read on the forward strand.
TACAGTGTGGTACAGTTTACTCGGTGTAGAAAGCTTTTTAATTGTTTTTGTAACAATTTCATAACCCAAACCCATCAAATTCTGGTTGCCTGGTAGGCAGATATTGACATGTGTCACCAATTTTTATACCGCTTATAAAGGAATTGCAAGGGTAAGAACACACATATACAGTTTATTATGCTTTACTGTGCAATATTGAGTATCTTCAATAGATCACAGGTGACCGTGTAGTTCTGTGCGGTGAAGGATATTTTCCTCATTGTTCTCCCGTACTCTATAGGGTGCATTTTGCATTTCGCCAGGGTTCTTCTGACAGAAATTGCACCAAACAACTTGTACTGTTGTGTGGGAAGATGAGAATGTTTTTCTCTATTCTAGATGATATTGACATGATTTAAGCAGACAGAGCCTATAGCTGTCTCCCAAAATGAGTGATTATGCTATGCCCAGTAATTGAAATTACACACAATACAACTATATACAAGTACTGCCTGGCAAGTACCAAACGGCCAGGGGCACCTGTGGTTTTACATGCCTTTTGTAATATAAAAAGCATACAGTGTCTGTAATATCAGTTTTCTCTGTCACTTAATTTGGCTCTCATTGAATAGATGGTGTTGTAAGGGGATATAGCGCTTAGTAATATTTCCATAGCAGACCCTCAAAGCGGCAACATAATTCACACTCTGCAATAATACACAAATCATGTAATCCATACATGGTTTTGGAAATGTATGTTATTGTTTTTTAAAACATAATTATATATTTATATGCCCAATTTACAATTAAATGCCAGCAACAAATTTGGGCAGGGGCTTGTTTATTACAATCTCCTCTTCTTTTAACAACACTAACTATGCATTTGGGGCCTGAGAAGAACAATTGCTGTAGTGTTGAAAATGAAATGTTTTTTTTTTTCATTCTTGCTTGATATATTATTTCAGCTGCTCAACAGCCAGGGGTCTCCTTTGTGGAATTTTCTGTTTCCAAACGTGCCAAATGTTTTCAATGGGTGACAGGTCTGGACTGCAGACAGGCCAGTTTAGCACCCGGACTATTTTACTACAGAGCCATGCTGTTGTGATAAGTGCATAATTTGCTTTGGCTTTGTCTTGCTGATAAAAGCAAGGTCATGCCTGGAAGGTCTGGATGGCAGCATGCAATAAGGGGAAAACATTTTTGATCCCCTGCTGATTTTGTACATTTGCCCACTGACAACATTTGTTTAATGGTAAATCATTTTAATGGTAGATTTATTTGAAGTGAGAGACGGAATGAAAACAAAACAAATGCATTTTAAATAAGTTATACATTGATTTGCATTTCACTCAGTGAAATAAGTATTTGATCTTCTATCAGTGAGCAAGACTTCTGGCTCCCAAGTGTCTTTTCTACATGTAAAAAGGTGAGATTAGAAACACTCTTAAAGTGAGTGCTCCTAATCTTAGTTTGTTACCTGTATAAAAGACACCTGTCCACAGATGCAATCAATGAATCAGATTCCAAACTCTCCACCATGGCCAAAGAGCTGACCTGGGATGTCAAGGACAATATTGTAGACTTACACAAGGCTGAAATGGGCTACAAGACCATCGCCAAGCAGCTTGGTGAGAAGTTTACAACATTCGCAAATGGAAGAAACTCAAAATAACTGTCAATCTCCCTCGCTCTGGGGCTCCATGCAAGATCTTACCTCTTGGAATTTCAATGTTCATGAGAACAGTGAGAAATCAGCCCAGAACTACACAGGAGGATCTTGACAATGATCTAAAGGATGCAGCAACGTACATACCGTTGTTTTTGGGAAGTGTTCCTCAGCCCATGCAGTGATGTCTGTTTTTAATGCAGTGACACCTGAGGGCATGAAGATCACAACCATCCAATACTGGTTTTTGGCCTTGTGACTTCTCCAGATTCTCAAAATATTTTAATGGGCTGTTTTGATGATTAGATCCCAAACTCTTAAATCTGACATTGCACTATTTCCCTGCACGTTTTTTAACCCATCCCCATCTTTACTTCTGAAAGACTCATCCTCTCAGAAATGCTCATTTCATACCCAAATATGTTACTGTTCTGTTGCCAATTCACTTAATTAGTTGTGAGATGCCTTGTTTTTATTTCCATTGTATACAACCTTTTTTGGAAATTTGGTTGTATGTGCAAATTAAATTTTAAATCCAAATGATCTTGTCATGAAATCTATTGAGAAGATCTTACGCCTGATAATGGATGATTACCATCAGTGATGAGGTGATTTAAAAATGACCAAGGATTCAATAATTTCAAGATACTCCTCACCTAGCCCAGAACAGCACAGGGCCTCCTGGCTGTACAACTGCACACAGTACAACTCGGTACAAAATGTCCGCACAAGCTGCCCTCGTTTCTTTAAAATCCTTCCAACTGTCTTAATGTTAACTTACAAAACAAAAAGACATCTTGATCTTATGTTTTATTAACATGATCAATAGGACCCAGCACTATTCCAAAGTTACCCAAACATAACTGCTGAACCTCAGGCATAACTGCTGACTAAACCACCTGAGACAATGTTGGCAATAACACTGTCATAACACACAGTTCTTTCATGGATCAGCAGACTCATGACTCCTGCTCATGACATCTGCACCGGTCTTCATCACTTTCTGTGACTTCTAAGACAAACAGAATATTTACAAGTGAGTTATCATGTAATGATTGGCCTTGTGTTGTAGGTTTTGTGTATAATGACATTTTTATGTATCTATTATATAAACCATTCTAAAAATGGCATGACAAGTCTGCATGGAGGGGAGGGGGGGGGGGGCAATGGGAATGGGGGTTTTGGAACTTCAGAGTGGCAGCTGGAATTGTCAGGTATCGTCTTCATCTGCAACATAACCAAGAGGGCTTTGGACAACAACAATCAATGCTAGACTACAACCATTTACCTAACGTGCACCATCACATTCTAGGTATGCGATGAGTGGGTAATCCAGCCTCCAGTCACTGCCTTGAACTGGGATGTTTACATTTAGATGGTTGGTCAGAAGATGGTCATGTACAGGAGCATGATGCATTCTTTCTGATTTAATTTTTGGTATTGCCAAAGTTAACAGAAAGTCAGGAAGTGGCTCTTGAATGTCTTTGATTTATAAATGCTGAATGTGTAGTACACGTAATACACTTGCATTTGAAGAGAAAATGCTTGTGTCCGTGCGATACAGAGCTTAACAATGCTGAAATGCACTACTCTAATAATGTACATAAAACTGGCACAAGAAAATTAAGTCTTGGAAGAACAGTATGGATGTTATTTCATTCAGTTTAAACGGGACACTGACTGGCCTTGTCATGGCTCCCAGGACATCGCCATAAATGAGGAGTTCTCAGTCAAATGATCTGGTAACCTATGGGTGAAAAGATGCCCATTCGTCTTCAATGGGTGTGAAGGTTAACTGCTGCCAACAAGATCTCCATGTATCATTGATTGCTTGTGTAACACACCGATGCAATAGAAACACGTGTCACGCCTTGGTTTCTGCCTCTGTCTCTATCTCTCTTTCCACTGTTACCTTACAGTGTGTGTATATATATATTTGGCTCTCTGGTGATGTGCTTTTATGTGCTTTTATGTATGCCTGTGTTTCTCTAGGCATGATTTTGCGAGTACGTAGTTTTTCTGAGAACAGTGGATGTGCTTGTGTGCATGCTGCTTTGTTTTCTACGGATCCATCTCTGTGATCGTGTGGAGAGTGTAAAGACAAGGTCTTCGTCCCAAATGGCATGATACTCATTTTGTAGTGTGCTACATTTGTCAGCCTGTCTTTGTCATATGTTGTAAACTACTGTATAGAAAGGGTGCCATTAAGGATGCACTGCCACACTTCATCAGACAGTATTCTTCTCAAGGGGCTAGTGTTCTCCCCCGAGGTCAGATGCATATTGAATTAAATCAAGTGGAATACGGAACGGGAAACCTAATGGGAAATATAGTCCCTGACAAGCAGAAATGCTGGGTCATCATATCAGTCAAAAAACATTACAGACACAACTGCCTGAATATCATCTCTATACGGTGCTTCAAAGATTCCCCAACCCCCCCTTAATTCTAGGCATTTTAATGTTTCATCAGTACATGTAGACTTCCGGTGACATTGCCCACACGGTTCGTCGCAGCAACATATTTCTCCTCTGTATTCTCTACCAAACTCTGTTGTCCAAACTATTCGTTGTCCCAAAGCGAGTTGCCCCCGTTTTGCCGAGAACCCACATGCAAAGCCTATAACGGATGTCTATCAGTTGGCTGAATGGAAAAATCTATCCGCTGCCCTTACAAAAGAACGACTATCACTTAGTCAAACGCACAAATGTATGCCATCTCCAGAAGTTCAGCATTGCATGCCTAAAGAATCTGTGACCTTGAAAGGACAGTTGAATACAATTCAGATTGAATGGCCAGATGGGAGAATGTGTCTGCAGAATTGGAGAGAAACAACCAGAGGATTTGGAGGGCCGCTCCACACATAATTGTCTAAGAATTGTGCATGCACCTGAATCACTTGAGAAAGACTTAACCCACAAAGTTCTTATCCATTTTCTTCTAACTGTTTCCATGATTACCAATCAAAAGAGCTGGCCTTCGGTTCAACCATTCTCAGGTTTTCAGCCTTTCAGATGAGCCTTTTTTTTTAATTTTTTTTTTTGCTGAAATTGAATGTTCCCTGACTGCATTTTGGTTGTATTTTCAAATGAGATCCACAATACCCTGACTAGGTGAAGTCATGACATTCCTTTTTCTGGAATCAGCCTGACATCTTAACAAAGAAAACAATTAAGGGAACATCACGCGCCATTTGAAAAGGGGCAACACCCAGAACTGTGCATTTACTGTATACTTTGAATGATCTGTCCGTCTGAGTTCAGTGTTCAGTGTGACTATGCAGGACAAAGAGGGTATACAGAGTACAAAGTAAGTGGAAGATCATACAAAGAATGACATTGCTTTTGATGAGGTCCAGACATCAAGTCATGTTCCTAATATCTTATCCTCATCATAGCAATTCCACCCTCAGCTGCTGATGTATACAGAGAAATGGCTGTCTAGTGCAGGTTTCTTACATCATGATGGGAGCTTCAACCCTTTTTATTAACTTTCTTTGATAATTTTAACTCTTATAATATACTGTATATTTACTTATTTCATTTTTTTTGATTCAGTAAAGACTACAGACTTTGTTTCAGGGATCGGTGAGCTAAATAATTTCAAGTCTGTTATTTAAGATAAAATTTGTTTCATATTTAAGTTTCACTTTCATTGACATTGACTGTGCCAAACAATTCAAGCTTTCTAAACATTAGGTATACGCAAAACTACCAAGCACGCAACACGCCTTAGCTTTCATGGTTACAAACTAGTGTCAAGTATACTGAATAACAAATGTGTCAAATTTCAATGTTTTATTACAATATATATATTAATACAGAGGTGGTTTTAGGTGTAACAAAAAACAGTTAAGTGTGTTTAGTGTGATTTTGTGAGTGTGCCAATGGCTTTTAAAATATAGCGTCTCATTTCCTAACAGGCCCCAACAAAGACCATTGGCGTTTGGTTGTCTTTTTATTTTTTTTACATCCTACTTCTGGATTCAAATAATTTCTTCATGTTCAATAATATCTACACAAAGCCCCTGTAATTGCAAAGCAAAGACATGATTGTAGAAATGTACAGGTGACATTTAAATCACAGCGAGCGTCTTGTGCATAAACATATGTATTATAGCAACAACTTTGTTTCTGATAAAATGTCATGTTCCTACATGTTAATGTGAATATGTTTGCTGGGAAGTTGTTATACAAGTCACCCTTCGTAACACCAATGTCCTTTTTACTTTTTCATCCGTCTCCTTTTATACGTGCGCCGTTTAGATGTGATCCACGCTGCGTCCCCACAGCTGACAAATACGGAGGGGAAAATTTAAATGCAACATGCAATCAGAGGCCTTTGCTTGTTTCATGTTAGAGATATTTGCTAAATGTAATCTACAAACGCACGGGCGTCTTTGCCCAGTTGAGAGTCTCTCTCTCTCGCTCTCTCGCTCTCTCGCTCTCTCGCTCTCTCGCTCTCTCGCTCTCTCGCTCTCTCTCTCTCTCTCTCAACCATTTCTTTTTCGAACCCACTCGCATTCTCTCTCTCTCTCAACCATTTCTTTTTTCGATCTCACTCGCATTCTCTCTCTCTCTCAACCATTTCTTTTTCGATCTCACTCGCATTCTCTCTCTCTCTCAACCATTTCTTTTTCGATCTCACTCGCATTCTCTCTCTCTCTCAACCATTTCTTTTTCGATCTCACTCGCATGCTCTCTCTCTCTCAACCATTTCTTTTTCGATCTCACTCGCATTCTCTCTTTTCACCATCTACCACCTCCATCCCCTTACTCTGCCCCCCCCATCTTCCTCCCGCTGCAACTACACCCCCGTCTCCCCCTTTCATCCCCACTGTGTCCTTAAACATCGTCATCTGTTTTTTCTGTAGCAGCGGATCAGCAGGGCCACCATGTTGGCGGTTGCAGTGGCACCGTGTGTTCCATGCCAATCGGCCTCTGGTATAGGAGATGCCACAGGCCTCAGTCTCTGAGCCACAGCACAGGGGTTTGATCGCACCGTCCTAACAGGGCAATTGACTAACACAGAAAGGCCCGGGCTACTAATGTAATTAAGCAAGCCCCTTTTGCTATCACTGCTGGGTTGCTGCTGGGTTTTCAGGAGAGGCTGTTACCAATGTGCCTGATGTTAAATGGTTCCCTGCTTTGCTCAGTCCTCTGCCTTTAGTTAAGTCATAATGTGATAAGAGACTAAAGAAAGCACTAGATAAGCTTTGCTGCAATCTTCATGTTAAATAACACAAAAATAAATAGCCAGGAAGATTGTCAGAACGCGAATTCCAAGGGCCTCGACAGCAGATCTGAAAGAACCCTTTTAGTTTTTTGACACAGTGAATCGATGCAGATGGCTAACTGTCTCCTATTATACTAACTGGAGAATTGTGGGCTCTTCCATAGTCCCATCAAAGTCCCCTCAAACTCCATAGTCCCCTCAAAATCAGGCCTCATTGGGTTGTACCGGTCAAAGCTGTTTCTACTCACCATCTTTATTTAAAATCTGATTGTTCCCACTGTAGCTCTCTGGGCAAAAGCATGGTGCTTGTGGGTTTGATCCTCCCAAGGGGGCGGAAATATAAAAGTAGGAAACTGTATACGCACACTTCTGTATGCTGAGTAAGAGTAGTTTAAACGTACACATGAACGCTCAACTGTGGTCAATTATTTTGTTTCCTTCTCATTTTTTTAAAATCTAAATAAAATGTGCTTACAATTACTTGTGGGGCAGACAGGAAAATATTACGAGTTTTGCAGTACAATTTCTTTTATTTTTTTGCAACCCTCGTATATCCAATGGTAAATGTATTGTAATGGACCACAGCAGACGACAGTTTTATTACATTTGAATTGAAAGGTCCAAATTAACCGCTGTAAAAACCCATCAGCAATATGAGTACATTCTGTCAGCTTTTCCACACAACAAATTAGTAGCCGAGTTCAGTTTTCTCATAACGTGAGAGGCTGCTGCAGGCCAAATAGATGGGACATCTAGATGTGGCTTAACTGTCTTAAAAGCAAAAGTAATTGATAGAATAGGGAGGATAACAGGATACGATTTGTGTTGCCATCAGGATGACTTGGACAGAGAAAATATGTTCCAAACCCCAAGGCAGGAGACCTTTTAACCTTTTAACCTTCATAATTCTGTAGCTCATTGGATAAATGCCTGATGCTTTGCTCTGTGTGGGGAGGTACGCGAGTGAAAATCCATTAGTGGAATGTCTCAGAATATAACAACCCTGGTCTCGCGTGGAGTTACAGTATCTCACAAAAGTGAGTACACCCCTCACATTTTTGTAAATATTGTTTTATCTTTTCATGTGACAAAACTGAAGACATGACAATTTGCAACAATGTAAAGTAGTGAGTGTACAGCTTGTATAACAGTGTACATTTGCTGTCCCCTCACAATAACTCAACACACAGCCAATAATGTCTACACCGCTTGCAACAAAAGTGAGTACCTAAGTGAAAATGTCAGAATGGGGCCCAAAGTATCAATATTTTGTGTGGCCACCATTATTTTCTAACACTGCCTGAACCCTCTTGGGCATAGAGTTCACCAGAGGACGACAACACAAAGCTTGTGGATGTAAGAGACTTTGCACTCCTCCACTTTCCGTTTTGAGGATGCCCCACAGATGCTCAATTGGGTTTAGGTCTGGAGACACGCTTGGCTATTCCATCACCTTTAACCTCAGCTTCTTTAGCAAGGCAGTGGTCGTCTTGGAGATGTGTTTAGGGTTGTTATCATGTTGGAATACTGCCCTGCGCTCCAGTCTCCGAAGAAAGGGGATCATGCTCTGCTTCAGTATGTCACAGTACATGTTGGCATTCATGGTTCCCTCAATGAACTGTGCCGGCAGCTCTCATGCAGCCCCAGACCATGACACTCTCACCACCATGCTTGAGTGTAGGCAAGACACGCATGTCTTTGTACTCCTGGTTGCCGCCACACACGGTTGACACCATCTGAACCAAATACGTTTATGTTGGTCTCATCAGACAACAGGACATGGTTCCAGTAATCCATGTCCTTGTCTTCAACAAACTGTTTGGGGGCTTTCTTGTGCATCATCTTGAGAAGAGGCTTCCTTCTGGGACAACAGCCATGTCTGCGGTGTATGAACTGAACACTGACAGGGTGACCCCCCCCCACTCCTTCAGCAATGCTGGCAGCACTTATACGTCTGTTTCTCAAAGCCAACCTCTGGATATGACGCTGAGCACATACACTCAACTTCTTTGCTCGACCGTGGCGAGGCCTGTTCTGAGTGGACCCTGTCCTGTTAAATCGCTGTCTTGGCCACTGTGCTGCAGCTCAGTTTCAGGGTCTTGGCAATCATCTTATGGCCTAGGCCATCTTCATGTAGAGCAACAATCCTCAGATTTATTCAGATCCTCAGAGAGTTCTTTGCCATGAGGTGCCATGTTGAACTTCCAGTGACCAGTATGAGTGTGAGAGCGATGACACAATTTACCACACCTGCTCCCTATTCACACATGAGACCTTGTAACACTCACGAGTCACATGACACCGGGGAGGGAAAATGGCTAATTGGGCCCAATTCTGGCATTTTCACTTAGGGGTGTACTCACTTTTGTTGCCAGCGGTCTAGACACACATGGCTATGTGTTGAGTTATTGTGAGGGGACAGCAAATGTACACTGTTATACAAGCTGTACACTCACTACTTTACATTGTAGCAAAGTGTCTTCAGTGTTTTCACATGAAAATATATAATCAAATATTTCCATAAATGTGTGTACTCATTTTTGTGAGATACTGTACATCGAGATCCTAATAGTAGTCTCAACATGTTAACAAATGAATTGCATTTTAACAGAATGTTTTAAAACGCTAGTGTTGCCGCAGGTGCTGGAGCTAAGAGGCTTTCTGATCCACTCCGGTAATCCCGTTTATAAGACCTCTTACATGTGACTCCTGTAAGAGTAGCATGGTGGTTATGATAAATGCAAGAATGAGTAGGAAAATCAATGATTATTCTGAAACTTTGAATTGACAATTAGTGGTGTAACATTTTTACCTTGATTGCAATATGTTTGTGCCTAAATTATACATCGTAGTTAGGGCAAAAATAAAATGTTTCTCTTAAATGTGTGCGTGTGCGCGATCATATATTGCAAACACGCTTTCCAGTATTGCATGGTATATTAAAGTATTTTGTGGTCAGCAAATCATCACATTAACTTGCACTACTTTGTAAGGTTAACTAAATGTTTGAAAAGTCAAATAACATGCATAGTTTTATTTGCCTTGTCATGGCCAATCATATAGGAAATGGTGATTCAAAGATATTGGGCTCAATAACACTGCATTGCTATCTGAAGCACAGCGTGAACGAAAATTACTTTTATTATTGAAGTTAATAAGTGATGATAAGACTGTGGCCAGCCAAATCCTAAGAAATAGGATGGAACATTTCAATCTCCCATTAAATACAGACATTAAGAATTACATTCATTTAATGCTGTTGATACATTATGTAGTGATAAATTAAATCATAGTTCTTGCATGTTCTTGCATGACTGCCTTATATTAAAACATCAACTGCAATCTCGCCCTTCTAGATGTCAGGGACTCCCAGCCAATGGAGGACTACATGAATACAACGCACATTGTGCACAAATGTGCACCAGTGATGAAACGCAAAGCCGAATGATAAACTGCATCCTGAGATCTGATTACAAAAGCGAAGGCATGAATACATAGTATAACGCCATAATCTGGTAGTGACATAAAAGTTGCTATTAACCTTTTATAAGCTGATTTATTTATTCACATGGTATTTGTAAAAAAATAAAACATTCTATTAAAGAACCATTTAGCGTAGTAACTGTGGGTCATCCAAAGCTAGTTTCTGTGACCTAGAAAGTACAATGTATTTAGTTTTATTAGCATTTAGTATCAACCAGCGGTACATTAGGGATTTTTGTAACATTTGGAGATTTGCAGGTGTGCAACAGCTTGTTCAAGAGAGGGAGCCATAGTCTATATGTCTTAGAGTTACAGATGTTATGAATATGTATAGTGAACAATACAGGACCCTAAACATGTTTTTAACTACTTTGTGGAATACAAGAACTGTACAGTGCATCCAGAAAGTAATCACTGCGCTTCACTTTTTGTCATGTTACAGCCATAATCATAAATGGAATTAAAAAAAAAATCCTCACTATTCTACACACAATAACCCATAATGATATTGAGATATTTTTTTTGACATTTTTGCAAATCTAGAAAAGAATAAAAAGAAAATAAACAATCACATATACATAACAACTTGCTTGGAGTCCACCTTTGGTAAATTCAATTGATTGGACATGATTTGGAAAGTCACACACCTGTTTATGCAAGGTCCCACGGTTGACAGAACATGTCAGAGCACCAAGCCATGAAGTCCAGGGAATTGTATTTAGATTTCCTGCACAGGATTTTATTGAGGCACAGATCTGAGGAAGAGTACATAAAAATGTCTGCATCTTTGAAGGTCCCAATAAGCACAGTGCCTTCCAAATGGAAGAAGTTTAGAACCACCAGGACTCTTCCTAGATTTGGCTGCCAAGCCAAACTGAGCGATCAGGGGAGAAGGCCTTAGTCAGGGAAGTGACCAAGAATTGTCATGCTGACAGAAGAGAGTAGAACCTTCTGGAAGGACAACCATCTCTGCAGCACTCCACCAATCAGGCCTGTATGGTAAAGTGGCCAGAGAAGCCACTCCTCAGTAAAAGGCACATGACAACCCACCTGGAGTTTGCCATAAAGCACATGAAGGGCTCTCAGACCATTAGAAACCAAATTATCTGGTCATGACAAGCGTCATGTCTGGAGGAGACCAGGCAACGCTCATCACCTGGCCAAAACCATCCCTACAGTGAAGCATGGTGGTGGCAGCACCAAGCTGATCGGATGTTTTTCAGCCTCTGGAACTGGGAGACTAGTCAGGAATGTAGCAATGTACAGAAACCGGCTCCAGAGCACTATGGATCTCAGACTGGGGCAACCACCCTAAAGCACACTGCAAATCTATAAAAAATATGAAACAAACCGGTTCACTTTGTTATTATGGGGTATAGTGTTTAGAATTCTGAGGGAAAAAACAATTATTTAATCAATTTTGGAATAAGGCTGTAACATAACAACATGTGGAAAAGGTGAAGCACTGAATACTTAACGGATGCACTGTCGATTTTATTTCCATCAACTACAATAGCCTGGGATCACAAAATCCCTAATTCAGCAATGCTGAGTAACAAATAAATATCAGTATAACATATGTATTGTTGCAAAAACGTTCATCAAGGGAGGAGTTTTACTTTTCACGCGCACAAACACATACAGCTCAAGAACTGTAATTATATTATTATATTATATTATTATTTTGTAAATATTAAAATTATGCAATTAATAATGTAAGTAAGTTGCTCGGAGTCAGCTACATGATTTTGATGTTGGAGAGATCTCATCATACATGCCCTCCAACACCCTTTCAGGCACCATCTGGTCTCCCACATAAGGACTGGCCCAGACTGACCCTCCTTAGCGCTTAATTGATGCAATTACATGAAGTAGATGATTTACCCCATAATCCTTTGAATGATTACATGAACAATTGTCAATATCAATCAAGGGTCCTTAGGTTCTGTTACAAGCTGCACATCCATTTGCTCATTTGCTCTGTGTTTACAAATACACAGACACCTTGCAGCACAGAAATGACAACTCTCAAGTGTCAGACTGCTTGTAAACCCTTTCACAGCAATTTTCAAGCATATGTCATACACTTTAGCTGCTCCCGCCTCTAACCACAGTAGTGTTGGCAGAGTGGCATCATTGTTATGGGCTTATGTTCTATGGTCTGCAATTGCCATAGGTACACATGAGTCATAGGTTACCGTTACTCACTCTAACTAATGGAACACGTGAAATGTCTATTTTATCAACATTTCTGAAAAGTAATATCCAAGATACACATTATGAATGCCAAGACATCCACATAATGCAAAGATACTGAATTTGGTTATGATTGATATTTGAAGTGAAATCTTGTCTACTCCTCTGTTGATATTGGATTTGGTTATTAGCAACCATGCTTTTTGTGGATGGATGTAACCCTTGCTTGAACAGATGGGCTGCCTCTGAAATGGTACCCTAATTTAGTTTTTAAATTAAGTCGAACTCCAATCATTTAAGCTAGAAACTAAGTTACATGTTCTGAAAGCATTGAGTCCAGGGAACCATTTTCAATTATTTTCTTTGTACCATCGCAGTAAAGCTCTATTTCAGAATTTTAAGCTGTTTTTTAAATCGTTTTTATACCTACCTACTGTAGGTCCCATAACTTGAAATCTAATTGCTAAATGATTCTCTGTATGACCATCATATTAGAAATTCCATAGCTTAGTTAGAGATCACAAATGACAAACTTGTGTGATTGTCGCCTACAATGATTCCTATTTGATAACAAAGAAAACACTATGCTTTCCATTGAATTATCGTTAACTACACTACATAAGGCTTGATGTGGGATAGACCAGACAAAATATGTGTATATATAAGTCTACTGCACACAAATGCAGTAACTAGTTACCCTTTCATGTTTTTCAATTACAAGACAGGAAAGCATATCCGAATGGACCCAGATGGCTAAAGCAAGCAATCTGAACAGCCCGAAATGTGGATATTTATATTTTCAAATCTGCAAAATAAACACATACAGTTGCCATCTGGATATTGTGAATTACCACTGCTATGAATGTATATTTGTAACAGAAAATATTCAACAATTCTATTTAGAGTTTTGTTCCCCGTAGAGTAGCCGCATAAAGCATTAGGGACTGGGGAAGGTTGGGGAGAATTGATAGAGGAATGACTTTTATAGGCCAAGATTCACAACCTGACACTTCCACATCGCTTTTCATTGTCAAGGTATTGTCGTTTTAGGCCAGGCTGGGACCTATTATTTTGTACTGCTTCACAGGAATGTGTTGCCAAATAGAAATTTAGCCAATAATATGGATGTGTTGTAAATCTCAACTTTTCCAGTCTAAGCATTTGTACAGCTTTCTTTGCATTGTAGAGAAATAGAGCATCTGATTGTGTGTATGGATGTGTACATTTAGTTTAAAAACATTGGATAATTACTAGAAGCTCAACTTTGTTTGAAAGTTTTTTGCACCAATAATGTGCTGAAGTTTGACCTTTTGAACATCATACAATTTTCCCCCCGTTTATCACATTTGCATTTAAATCCCCTAAAATTGAATGTAACTGCACTGACCCTTCAGCAAGTTGCTAAAGCAGGTTCGCGGACACATAAATAATGTTGGTATAAAAATATTTGATTCAGAACAGCTTAAGAAGGCACTGTGGAAACACAAGACTAATGTTTACATAGTAGAATTTAACAATAACACAACCATAATAATAGTTGCTAGTCCAAGGTGGCTTAGGGTGGGAGAGTTAAACTAAGTACAAGGACACAAAAAGTCAATGCAACCAGAAAGACAAATGTACATGAAAGGTTCATTAGAGAATATCTCACACACTTGGTGGAAAAAAATATTTTTATTTACCTCAAACCATTAACTTCAGATATTCATGTTAATTAAGGCTTCTTATTAATGCTAGTAGTACAGTTCAAATATTACCTAGGGCTTTTTTGTAGAACGCGTTGGTGAGCATCAGGTGCTTCCAATCACGGATGCAACTCATCAGTATGTGAACGGAATAGTTTTGTGCCATCCCACAATTGCCAAGGTGACATATTGATGTCTGATTGCACGTTCACGTTCTCCAAGGCAAACCTAAGGCATGGGATGTTTTTCCAATGCAAATGTAATTTAGGATAATTTACATAAACACTAAGTAACTCATTTAGCAGTGCAGATTGAACATTATTCCTTATCATATGTCCTTGATGTTTAAAGGATTAAAAGTAGGTAATTTGTTTTATGGTGTCACAAGAAGCAGAGTACTCATAGAAAATATACACTCCCTTAAACATTAATATTTTGTTATTTCATTTTATTTAACATTATTTATTTTTTTATTGAAAATTTCAACTTAACAATACAAAATGGAAATCTTAAGATGAGATATCGCTCTGCTCTTCTGAGTGAATACCAGTAATTATAGCTGGGATTCAGTTGGCATAGTTCTCTGAACATGCCAAGTTAAAGCCTACTTGCATAGGTTTGCATGTAATCCTTAGACATTTTGAACCTCCAATACTTTTCCTTACTATCAAGTGTCTCAGTCCTGCTGATTTAAAAACGTCCAAATAACATAATGCTGTCTCCTCCATGCGTCAGAGTGGTAGTGTTGTTTGGGTGATGTCTAAAGTTTAGTTTGCACCAAAAGCATTTAGGCAGAAAGGACAATTTTATTCTCAAAAAGGTTTGCCACAGGACTAACATAATATTGACTGTGCTCTAAAGGGCCATTCAAGAAATATTATTTTAATAATTCCCAGTTCTGATGGTTTATGGTTGAGCCTTTGATTTGCAATTAACTTCACTGAGTGAATGTATCTTTTGAATCAATAAAATGTCCACAGCTGGAGGCCAATTAAGGTGTGGCTACTGTATTAATCAATGTGTTTTCGGGAAAAATATATAGTTCTTGATTGTTAATTTACTTGTCTTCGAACATGTTTACCTGAATTACATGGATTACGTGGATTGCTCTCCCACTTATTTCAATCTGAATCTAACACTATATTTAAAAGCATTTTTTGCTTATTTTTACCAAGATACTTTTTTTCCAGTAATATGTAAATACAGATGAACAATGCAAGTTTGTTTATGTTTGCTGGGAAACGCTAAGCTGACCCCACAAAAAGTGTCATGTTTGGATCACCTTAGAAAACTTAAATTTTAAAATGAAAACAAGGCTCTTAGGGTTCTTTACAAAAGGAGAAACTGTAGGCAATTGCACTAGCCATCTACAGTAGGCTAAATAGCAACTAAGAAATATCTCTGCTATGGTAGCCAAATTGTGTGACTCTTGGTTTACTTGCAAGCCTTATTCTAAAATAACACTATATTCAGAAATGACACTTCAGTTTGCAAATGTTCGTCAAACAGGGTTGGTACGCACTGGTTATAAATACTTGTTGCATATTTTTCAGTTTGAAAATGAAGTCAGACTGGATAATAGGTTCTCAATTACTTGTATCATGTTTTGTATCTCATCAGAGTGCACCATCTCCTAGTAGCTTATTTGAAGCACATACTGTAGATGTTCAGGCAGTTTTGCACAAATCCCATGTGATCTCTATCCTCATGTAATTGTCAGACTGAATAACTTTTACAGAACTTGTTTTCTTGCTCAGATTTAATTTGAGGATATTTACGTCTATAAATCATGAACCATGTAGGAATCACAGCCCTTTGCATGCTAATGACTTATTAACACAACACAATTATAATCGTTTACAATTGTATTTATTAAACATACTTTATCAATTACATTGTTTGTATGAAATTGAATAGTCATTGGAAAATCCAACGAGGCGTGGCCTTTCCGGGTTTAGGAGCATTTCTAAAAGTATAAGTATTTGGTAAGCGTTTTGGAAAAAAGCATTAGGGATTCCTCAGTCACTTTTAACCCACAGCAACTGATCTCAGAATATTGGGACCGAATTAATAGAAAGAGCAACCACGAAGAACAGACAAAAGCTTGGCTGTGTGTTAACTCTAGAATTTGGCGAGCATCAATCTCTTACTTATTCCAAAATGTGTGACCCTTATCTTTGCTGTGAAAAACCACTTATCAAAGTCCTTTTTATTAATTTATTATTTCCTGTCCCCTCTAAGCGTACTGTCAAGATATGCCATTATCTTAGAGGTTGTTTGCAGTTAGGCTTTCCACTGGAAAGTGGTTCATCTGGCGGTGCTTTATAGGTTGCATCTCAAATGGCAGACTTTCCTGTATGGTGGATTACTTTTTCAAATAGAATAGCGTGCCAATTGGGACACAACCTGTGTTCCTTGAGTAAAATATGGAAATGGCAGTCTGAGAAGTGTGGCATTTGTTCATTTAGTATACTGTACAGTATTGAGTTGGACCTTTTGTCACAGCCCGGGAATAGTCCGGGACGGGGTTTCCGTTTTGCTCCCCTGACATCTCCCCCGACATGCGCATGCCTTTTCTCGGATTGTCACCCATCTCCTATTGCCACACCTGCCGGCAATATCCCTTATTAGCACCACTCCATTTATACCTCGGATTTCTCCCATTAGTTTGCCAGATCAACGCAGTTACTATACTCGTTTTGCGCTCATATCCATTCAAGTAATTACCTTGGGAATTATCCTTAGTGCCTTTGTCCAACTGCTACCCGCAGCTCCCTAGTTCTTTTCCAATTGCTTTTTTTTGTTTGGCTACTCAGTCTCATTAGCTACTCCGGACTACTGTGCTTTGCGCTTGGGTCTCCTGCCTGGCATTTGCCAGACCCCGCTCGGACCTGACACTTTTCACAATGAGTATCTTTTTACTATACTGCCATCCCTGTTCACCATCACCATTTTTTACCAACATAAATCATTTGCTTTTAGATTTCGATTAACCAATATTTTATTTTTGCAAATGTTACTTTGGAAACTTACTGTCATCGCATAAAGTCCATTAAAGTATTGGCACCCTTCATAAAGTTACAAACACAAATAATTACTAACTTTTTCGGGTTAAAACATGGAGCTGTATACTTTCATTCAATCAATGTTTGACTTCTGGTGGAGCTGAAAATATGTATCTTTCACAAAGTTCACAATGGCAGGTACAATGTCTCACTGGAGTGAGTCATTTAGCAGGAGCCCTCATTCTCCAAAAGATCTTCTTGCGTTAATATGCATTGACAACATTGAAGATGTAGTATTGCATTGGCAGGCTGGACCCAAGCCTAGCCTAGTGTTTGGAAAGTTTACATTTAAATCCCCTAAAGTTCAAAGTTTCTGCACAGACCCTAGAGCAAGTTACTAAAGCAGGTTTGCATTCAGTGTGTCACTATACAAATACTTTTATTCAGAACAGTTGTTAAAGGCACTTCGTAGAAACATGTGACTAATGTTTACATGGCTTCATTTAAACAATTACACAACTTTTCTCCTCTTCCCTTACCAACGGCTGGGCTGGCCAAATACCCTCATCCACCTTGGCAGGGTGTCCTCACCCTCAATGCGAACTAAAGTGAGATTGAGCATATAAGCCACTACGAGTGTGGACTTGTTTTACCAGATACCACGCTGGCCTGAAGGACGCCAAACTATTTCTCACAAGAGACTGACCAATGAAGACCATATAGTTAGAATATGTACCAAAATATAAATTAGTTGGTTGATTCCTAAACTATTCGTGAAGAGTTTCATGGTTATGGTTAGTGACTGTATTGTTAATAGTTCATTGATATTTTTTCTCTGCTGTGCCTAGAAATACATACTTATCTCCCCTCTGGTATTGGGACACACGAAGATTGCAGAGGATTTAGTCTTAAGTAAATTTAGTCACAAGCCTACACTAACTACACTTTATGGACTATGTACGCAAACCCACAAAGGCACAAGTATGAAGAAAAAAAAAATCTAAGGCAGCCTTATGAGAACATCTGTATATATAAATGTTGTTTTTCCTTTCCACATTGCGCAAGCGGGAATGCAGCATTGCCTTGTCCCAGAATGCACTTTGTGTGTACTGGTCAAAGACTCATCGAGAGAGTCTATAGCCCTCCTGGAGGTTTTGGCTGAACGAGTGTTGCAGACACCTCAACCACCTCGAGGCCCAAGGATATCCTAGAACCAGATTAACATTGCTTGTCTGCTTATCTCTGCTAGACCATTCCTCTGGAAGACCACTGAGAAGGACGGAGCAGAGTAGAGTCACGGGCTGTCGAGTCCCTATGGGTCCTGGTCAAGAGCACTCTAAATAAGGAATATGTTGACATTCGGAAGTCAGGCAAGGGGCTTTCCTGTGAATGTTACTGGATGATGAAACTGAGGCATGGCTGCGGATGCCTTGGGGAGACATCTGACAGTGGGAAGCAGGTCCGACTGTACTGCAGATGTACTAAGGAGACACCTCAGTATCCAGAGAGTTAATAGAAAACGGATCATACCATGTCTCGTGGATGACACTCTGTGTGTGTGATTACTAAAACCTCATTGTTTCACATCCGCTGGTTTTATTGGCAACCATTCATTATTTGGCTTTATTTGTTTGTTTTTTTGCCGTCTCCTGCTGGGAAACCCTTTTTTAGGATTTAGGATATAACAGTATTTTTGTATCTGGTTGAACGGTATGCTTCCATGTCAGACATAAACACTTAGTCTTTTCTTAAAACACTAAACTATACGTTGTATGATAATTTACAAACATTTCCAAATAGCTTAGTAGAAATTATAAATTAGTGCAAATACTAAGTTAAGGTGTTTGAGTTTTAACCCATTACCTTGCTCCTTTACTCAGGGAACTGGGGTTTGTAACAAACTCAAATAATAATTTACCATAGCATCATGTATGACATAGTCTGATCCCGGCAGGTTTAAAATGGAAGTACAAATGGCCCATATAGAACAGACATGTTAGAAATTATATACACCGAGGAAATCCCTTTATGTGATTTATTTCCTTAAGATGATAAGGAGGGATTACTCAGAGAATTAACATCAACCCCTAGTTGAAGTGGTTGTTTCGAAGCTTGTTCTCTTGATGCGTTTCTACTCAGACAACAAGTCACCACCTGCTGCCATGCGGACATGATTTATCATCACAATTTGCTGGAACATTGGACTCCAAAGTCAACACTGTCAGGCTGCTATCCTTTCCCTGCCTTGAATAAGAAAATGTTCACATTATAGAGCTTAATGAGGTAAGAGATTAAGATGTTGCTATCCAATCACTAACGCTCAGTTAGCCCAGTAGACGCAAAATGACTTCTCGTGCATCTAAATGTTTGGATAGTCTGTGATAGAGTTCTTTCTGATTCAGCTAAACCTAAATAAATATGACCCTTTTAATGTCTGAATCTGAAAAAATGCTTATGTACTGGAGAGTAAAGCAAATCATAAAGAAATCGATATATACTATTTACTTATGTCTAAACATTTTAACAGGATGTTTTTATTCCTTTACTGCTGGGATATTCAACAACAATTCCAGTTCATCCGTCTTTTTTCTGGACATGAATGCTACATAAAACAATATGACATGATTACTCTAAGTTTCAGAATTCGGTTTGTGTGTCACTTATTACTCAAGGTGTTTTTCCAGTTTAAGTTGTTGATTGTCAATGGTTGAGGACCATGATATAACACTGTTGGTTCACACACTCTTTCTAAAAGCGTTAGACAATAACCTGTTTGCACAAACCACATGGCAGCACATGTCTTGACTGTCACTAGCCTTACAGGATTCTAGAATGTGGAGTAGACTAATCCCTTGTGATCTCTTCTAAATGTAAATGGAGAAATCTGTCAGAATCAAAGTTCTTTTTGTCAACATGGAACAGAACAGTTGCTAGGTAGGGGAAGGGCAACAGGGTGTAGTGCCCATAATATGACAAGTGAGAAATATGGTCTCTTCAGGCCAGAAATGGGACAGGAACAAAATGAAGACCCCCCACTGCCCCGTTTATTGCTGTAAATAGGGTGCTTAGGAGGACCCCACCTCCTCAAGATACCATGTCCTCAGCTTCCTGACTGTGTTACTGTATCACAACACTGCAGAGTGTTCTGGGTAAGATATTGATTTGGATGTCTAAGCCGATCCTGATGGCCACCTGAGCTTGTGGTTAAGATTTTTCACATGCTTGCACAGGACTTTATCTGTAACTATACACTTACCTCTATATACTCCATTTTTTGAATCAATCCATCTGGGCCGGATGTGTAATATGTTGTTTATAAATGCATAATCTGTATGTTGACAAACTACCATACCAAATTTAAAAATGAGAGCTTTTGATGACACAGTTCGCATGTTGGCAAATACATTTGTCAGGAATTTTTGTGATTGTGGATTTTTGATAAATGTACACTATATAATTGGGTGTGATTTGAGACTCAGGTCTTAATATTCTGCTGAGCCCTCACCATTTAATACTGTTAGTGTGTGATATGTGGTAGTGTCCTGAATAAAAGCCCACAGGGTAAGTATATGTTTCTAACTGCTGGACTTCTCTCTGACCCCATGAAGAAATTGTTTTCTCTATCTCCTCTTCTGAGAGGGGTGGCTATCGTCTGACCGCTGCTTTTCAGGAGTTAATGTTTTATACTATTACCGAGACATTATATTTGCCATGCAGTCGTCCTTCAAAGCTATGGAGCCTGAATTTGACCCCATAAAGTGCAGCATTGATTGAACGTCATGAAATATTTATAGCCTTTGTGAGCGAGGCACTTATGTTACGTTGTTTTATTGTTGAGAGTGTGACTCAGAGGGCAAAATATCCACTTGTTGACCTACTAAACTAAGTAGACTTATTCTGAGATGCCCTACAAATGCTTCTTGACCAGGTAACAAGGTAAGGAGCTTAAGAGATGGTGTTTCCTTAATCTGCATACTATTCCAAATACAGTGGGGAGAACAAGTATTTGATACAGTTTTTTTTGCAGGTTTTCCTACTTACAAAGCATGTAGAGGTCAGTAATTCTTATCATAGGTACACTTCAACTGTCAGAGACGGAATCTAAAACAAAAATCCAGAAAATAGCATTGTATGATTTTTAAGTAATTAATTTGCATTTTATTGCATGACATAAGTATTTGACACACCAGAAAAGCAGAACTTAATATACGGTACAGAAACCTTTGTTTGCAATTAGAGATCATACGTTTTCTGTAGTTCTTGACCATGTTTGCACACACTGCAGCAGGGATTTTGGCCCACTCCTCCATACAGACCTTTCCAGATCCTTCAGGTTTCGGGGCTGTCGCTGGGCAATACGGACTTTCAGCTCCCTCAAGTTTTTCTATTGGGTTAAGGTCTGGAGATTGGCCAGGACACTCCAGGACCTTGGGATGCTTCTTACGGAGCCACTTCTTAGTTGCCCTGGGAGTGTGTTTCGGGTCGTTGTCATGCTGGAAGACCCAGCCACGGCCCATCTTCAATGCTCTTACTGAGGGAAGGAGGTTGTTGGCCAAGATCTTGCGATACATGGCCCCATCCATCCCCTCCTCAATGCGGTGCAGTCTTCCTGTCCCCTTTGCAGAAAAACATCCCCAAAGATTGATGTTTCTACCTCAATGCTTTACGGTTGGGATGGTGTTCTTGGGGTTGTACCCATCCTTCTTCTTCCTCCAAACACGGTGAGTGGAGTTTAGACCAAAAAGCTCTATTTTTGTTTCATACGACCACATTACCTTCTCCCATTCCTCCTCCGGATCATCCAGATGGTCATTGGCAAAATTCAGATGGGCCTGGACATGCGCTGGCTTGAGCAGGGGGTCTTGAGTGCGCTGCAGGATTTTAATCTTTGATGGCGTAGTGTGTTCCTAATGGTTTTCTTTGAGACTGTGGTCCCAGCTCTCTTCAGGTCATTGACCAGGTCCTGCCGTGTAGTTCTGGGCTGATTCCTCACCTTCCTCATGATCATTGATGCCCCACGAGGTGAGATCTTGCATGGAGCCCCAGACCGAGGGTGATTGACCGTCATCTTGAACTTCTTCCATTTTCTAATAATTGTGCCAACAGTCGTTGCCTTCTCACTAAGCTGCTTGCCTATTGTCCTCTAGCCCATCCCAGCCTTGTGCAGGTCTACAATTCTATCCCTGATGTCCTTACACAGCTCTCTGGTCTTGGCCATTGTGGAGAGGTTTGAGTCTGTTTGAGTGTGTGGACAGGTGTATTTTCTACAGGTATCGAGTTCAAACGGGTGCAGTTAATACAGGTAATGATTTGAGAACAGGAGGGCTTCTTAAAGGAAACCTAACAGGTCTGTGAGAGCCGGAATTCTTACTGGTTGGTAGGTGATCAAATACGTATGTCATGCAATAAAATGCAAATTAATTACTCAAAAATCATACAATGTGATTTTCGGGATTTTGTTTACAGACCTCTACATGCTTTGTAAGTAGGAAAACCTGCAAAATCGTCACTGTATCAAATACTTGTTCTCCCCACTGTATATAGTGCATTCAGTTGAACCAGTCCACGACAGTCTATGTATTTAGAATAGAGGGCTGACGGCCTGTACCTCACAATGTATTAATCTCCTTCAGATTACACTGTTCAAGAAATCAATTGCATGTATAGCATAACAGGTGAACGAACTGCAACATTGTGGATCAGTTTTTTTCCTAAACAGCATTATCTATACAGTATTTCAAATAGCTGTCGAGGCAACAGTAGAAGTCTTTGAAATATTCATTGAGTTATTTTAAAATGTCTCCTAACATCGCCTATATTGTATAGTTGAATGCGTGTGTGTGTGTGTGTGGGGGGGGGGGTAAAATAATAATGTAGGTAGCAGAAAATGTCAATTGTACGCTTAAATCTGAGCTGCTGTAGAACCCTGAGCCATTTTCTTTCTAAAACGTCTGGCTGTGGTGGCGGGTGGGGGAACATAATGAACGCCAGCGGAATAAGAACACTGTGTGGGAGAGATAACTGAAGTAGAGGCCCGCATGCCGACAGAGGAGCTCGGAACATTTGTGATCTGTCTCAATTCGCAGCAGGAGAGCGCTTCCTCTTACTCCTAGATTGTGAAGCTAGCTACCTCCAAAAATGGTGTGTTTGTGTGTGTGTGTGTGTGTGTGTACAGCTCTAAAGGAAACTTCAAACAGGTGAAGAATAGAGTGCTCCTACTCCTCAGGCAGCTGTGGCCAATGTCCCTGAGTCTGTGGCCTTGCAAGTGCTGGTTAACCAATAATATGGTCTAGATTATTATGCTAGTTGCCTAGCATGGCGAAGCTGCTTTTGCGTATGACCAGCCATTTGCTGAGATTTGGACATTCTGCTTGTGCTGGCATTATCTCACGCCAAAAAATTGTATGCAAGATGTGGTTAGTGGCCACAGACAATTGGTTTGCTGTGTCTCCTGCAACATCAACCAGCACAACTAGTGTGGCGTTGGGTCAGTGATGGTCTGGGGAGGTAGAACCCTTGAGGGTCGCACAGTCTTCCACGTGCTAGACAGCTGTATCCTGACTGCTGTTATGTACCGGGATGAAATCCTCTGACCCATCGTCAGAACTTATGCTGGTGTAGTGGGCCCTGGGTTCCTCCTGGTGCAGGACAATGCCCCGTCTCATGTGGCCAGAGTACCTAGGCAGTTCCTGGTTGACCAAGGGATTGATGCCTTGGCATTGACTGGCCCTCAATTTCCGCAGACTGGAATCCAATTGAGAACATCTGGGACGGTATGTAATTGTTCAACCAATGCCGCAAAGTAGTGCCATAGACTGCCCAGGGGATTTTTTTATGCCCTGATATAGGTTTGGGAGAAGATCCCCCTGGGACATCACCCACCGTCTTATCAGGAGTATGCCCAGATGTTGTCAGGAGGGCATACAGGCATGTAGTAGCCATACACACTACTGAGTCACGTTATGAGTTGTCGTGATGAAATTCACGCAAGTTAGAACAGCCTGTGATTTCATTTGTCTGCTTTGATTTTTGGTGTCAGTTTGAATCCAGTCCTCATTCAGTTGGTGATTACACAATGTACAGTAATGATATTAATATCAATACCTGATGTGTAATAAAAGGGTTCCCTTTATTTTTTGAGCTGTGTAAATATTCAGAATCGGAACATGAGTATGAGTGCTTTGTACATTGGTAACTGTAAGTGTATAATGAAGTGCCCATCTTAGAACGCATCCGTGTTTCTTCACTTATTCAGTAATTGTTCAAAGGTAATACATTAATCAGACAGCTGAAAGGATCACATGGTTTAGTCCTATTCAATTGTGAACAAAATATAATAACCTACAGTAATAATTGCATGGCTGCTGACTGCGGCATACCTATATTGGAATGATTAATGTGTTTGCCCTATACATTGTTTCACTTTTGAGAGGAGCAAACCATTCTCTCTTGACATTAAGACCAGAACATCATATTGTCTGTATTTACAGTTTTCATTCTAATTTTTACTGATGTATCGCTTTGTTAAAAGGCCTAGACATCGCTAAAACAATACACCAATAGCCCAGTAGCTACAACAAGGGTATACTTTTGTTTGTTGTGTTTATACTCATACTTTGATTGAAGTCATGAAGTATCTTATGAAGTTATGCTAGACAAAGAAAAACTACGTAAAATAGACCTGATATTGAAATGATGTTTCTAGTCTATAGCGATTATTCATGTTTATTTATCTTTTTAACAATTAATAGCAAGTATTCTAAAAGAAGACTGTTGGTACTCTTCAGTAAGCAGGGTAATTATTTAAATATCAAAAATATTGAGCTAGAGCAGTTACAGGAATGTTTTCGCTGTGTATCGCTAATTCAGGGACAGTCTAGTAAGAGTGGTTATATGATGATTGCATGTTACCTAAAATGTGCAGAAAAAATCCACATTTTATGATCCCAATGGTTTATGCGTCTCTATAATATCCTTACAGAGTTTCAGTGGAATAGACTAGGTCACAACTAAATGTTGGACGTATATCGAAGGTCATCAAGGCTAGTAGAGCATGGACAGTGATCACTAAAGCTAAACTAAAGTGGTATTATGGGTGTTTCTGCATTCCAGTATGCTTGAGGGAGAGAAATTAAGAAAAAGGCATTGGAAAAAGACCAGAAATTATGAACAAGTGTGTAGTATGTCAGTGTGTCAAGTCCTTCTGAGGCCTGTGTATGCTCTGATCAGATTGCTCATGCTGCTGCCAGTTGACTACTCCCATTGAGGCAGGTGACTTACACAAGTCTCTTTAAAGATCAATCTACCCAGATTGATTGGCACCAGCACAGATAACATAATGCAGTACATATTAACTGTACAGTACAAGTATTGCTCAAAATTAATTTAGATTGTCATCAACATATGAATTACTATTTTTATGTAATCAAATGATACACAACTAGATATACGTAAAATAATTGAGAAATGTAACCAATCCATAATTTTTTTTAAACAACCGTGAGCACCAAAGTTATCCTTTAGTGTATTCTTGTCCCGTGTGAGTTCTATGATTAATCCACTAAATAACTAGCCAATAACATGCAGGCATGCATATATCCAAGCAGACCTTTAGTGTTTGTAATGTTCACATTGATTTTCCCAATGTGGTAGACGCTACGTAGACCAAGACTGACTGAGACTGTCATTGTGAAAGGAGATTATTCTAAGTGGATCCTAGGATTTCATAATCCTCACACTGTAGAGTCTACAGTGTAGACCTTCAATCTCATGCACAATAATTGCATTTCCCTTTCGAATACTCCCTATAATAATGTTTTTGTGTGGGTGGAGTAGGATACAATATACAGTGGGGAGAATAAGTATTTGATGCACTGCCGATTTTGCAGGTTTTCCGACTTACAAAGCATGTAGAGGTCTGTCATTTTTATCATAGGTACAAAATCCAGAAAATCACATTGTATGATTTTTAAGTAATTAATTTCAATTTTATTGCATGACATAAGTATTTGATACATCAGAAAAGCAGAACTTAATATTTGGTACAGAAACCTTTGTTTGCAATTACAGAGATCATACGTTTTCTGTAGTTCTTGACCAGGTTTGCACACACTGCAGCAGGGATTTTGGCCCACTCCTCCATTCAGACCTTCGCCTGAACCTTCAGGTTTTGGGGCCTTCGCTGGGCAATACAGACTTTCAGCTCCCTCCAAAGATTTTCTATTGGGTTAAGATCTGGAGACTCCAGGACATTGGGATGCTTCTTACGGAGCCACTTCTTAGTTGCCCTGGGAGTGTGTTTCGGGTCGTTGTCATGCTGGAAGACCCAGCCACGGCCCATCTTCAATGCTCTTACTGAGGGAAGGAGGTTGTTGGTCAAGATCTTGCGATACATGGCCCCATCCTCCCTCCCCTAAATGCGGTGCAGTCTTCCTGTCCCCTTTGCAGAAAAACATCCCCAAAGAATGATGTTTCTACCTCAATGCTTTACGGTTGGGATGGTGTGCTTGGGGTTGTACCCATCCTTCTTCTTCCTCCAAACACGGTGAGTGGAGTTTAGACCAAAAAGCTCTATTTTTGTTTCATAAGACCACATTACCTTCTCCCATTCCTCCTCTGGATCATCCAGATGGTCATTGTCAAAATTCAGATGGGCCTGGACATGAGCTGGCTTGAGCAGGGGGACCTTGCATGCGCTGCAGGATTTTAATCTTTGATGGCGTAGTGTGTTCCTAATGGTTTTTGTTGAGACTGTGGTCCCAGCTCTCTACCAACAGGTTGGTAGGTGATCAAATACTTATGTCATGCAATAAAATGCAAAATAAATTACTCAGAAATCATACAATGTGATTTTCTGGATTTTTGTTTTAGATTCTGTCTCTCACAGTTTAAAGTATCTATGATAAAAATGACAGACCTCTACATGCTTTGTAAGTAGGACAACCTGCAAAATTGACAGTGTATCAATTACTTGTTCATCCTGTAAATCCTTTATCATATAATAATGGGACAATAATGGCACTGCATAAACACTACATAGGAAGGAATGCATTATTTTATTAATTACAAATACTAGATTTTTACATACCTTGTAAAGTAGTCCACAGGCTTGTTTTTGTGGAAGAAAATGCATGACTTGAATCAGATGATAATACAAGATGAGAGTATAGACGTTATTTAATAACTGGCGCCTTCTCTCCAGAATCAATTACTATTTCGTAGTGGATTTGTTGAGTTTTGTTTCAAGTTTCATTAACAATGAAACTTAACCTCTGCTATTCACAGAAAATACCATTTCACTATGAGGCAGACAGAGAATATACACACGTCATCTGCTGTGAAAACAGTATAAAAACAGTATACAATAATTGTTTGTTTACCGAATCAAGAAGAATAAAACCAATGAATAGGTTAATAAACCTGTATTTTAAAATGCATGGACTCTATTCCCCACATGGAATCTCTCAGTGGTTTGAGACGTCATCAGACTTCCAGTCTCGGATACAGCTATTATTACAGGTTATTTAATGGTTTTGTGGTTTGTTGCCTCCCTGCCCCTGTCCCAAAGAAACAACTTAGATTTCATCTGCAGTCAAACCACACGGACGCAGTATTGATTGGCTAAAGCATTCAAAGGGTACAGCGGATCATTGGATGCTATTCCATCATCACGTAATAACAATGAATAAACGTAACATTTAGGTAATGAATTGTGAATTTTAGTAGTCAATAGCGAGGATTCAAAACATAAATTTTGATCACGGTTGATATTCAGCATATGTTTCTAAATCAAGTGCATATTCTGAGATAAACAGTTGATAAGAAATGTTGTGGAGTGGAATGTAAGCAGGCTAAACAAACTGCAGGGTAGTAACATAATGGGTTTCCATGGAAAGATGCTTTTGTCAAGATGTTTTTGTCTCAGACAAAAACAGGTCTTTTGATTTTTCCTGCAACCAGCAACAGCTCCATTCCTTACGTTGCTTAAATGCCATGGCAACCATCACTGGGCTTTCAATCAAGTTTGTTATGTATTATATTCCAGTGACTTAATCAGCACTATCTTTTCTTTTATTCGGCCAGGCATGATACAGAAACAATAGCCATATTAATTTACCATGATAGCATTCAAAAATGCTACCTCTTCAATATACAAGAAATGGGTAGATAACCGAAACATTTTTTTTACCTCCAAGACTTATTTCAGAAGATTTATCGGTTTTCACTAACTTTAAAAAAAAAAGATTGTCTAGTTAGCTATTATATTTAGCTAAGTATGTCTACAGCACCTGAGTGATGTGCAATACATTGCAGCAAGTAAAAATTCAAGTAGCTTGTGTAACCTTTCATGGGCCAAGGCTATGAAAATATAATTTAATTAAACTTAAAGACATTTCAAGCAAATAACCAAGTATGTATAAAGCAATTTAAAAAGGCTAAATCAGACTATTGTGTACAAGTTTAAAA
The DNA here is from genome assembly GCA_016801125.1 of Novumbra hubbsi. Classification (NCBI taxonomy): domain Eukaryota; kingdom Metazoa; phylum Chordata; class Actinopteri; order Esociformes; family Umbridae; genus Novumbra; species Novumbra hubbsi. The sequence goes on from JACXGK010000980.1 coordinate 78,871, forward strand.
ACACTGAATAACTGAATGGCAAAATCTAGCCCTGGACTCTGGACCTATCCCTAGTAAACATTTTATTGTTGAAAGCTTCAATCACCAACTCATTGCTGCATGCCATCCATTTCATAAAACATAATTGACTAATAAAAAAATGGAAATCCTCTGGGAACACTGTTGGTAATAGCCAACATTTTGGACTGAGCATGATCCCCCAAAACAATAAGTGGAAGATGCTTTGTTTGGAATCAACATCAGCAATTCCACCGGATTTGATCTAAGTCTGCCTGCTAGTGCAACTCCCTTCATCTCCAGAGTTCTAACACATTCTCAACTTTACTGTCATATCTGGGGTCATTCCTAAACACCGGAAAATCATGCAGCCACTAAAAGAAAATATTCTTAATGGGCTTTTCTTTTCTTCCTGTAAATGTACTTCCTCTATCACAGGGCTCAACTTTAAAAGAGACCTTGGTTTCAACTTCATTTTCCGATCTATACATGCTTAAACAAATAAATTCCACAAGCTATGCAGCTGGTAAAAGCATGTATTTGCGTCCACAAAAAGACTCATGCTGGAACGTAGCATTTTTTTCCTGTCCTTTTCTGTACTTGTCTCTTAGCCTTAATTAGTGACACTAGCATACCAAAAACATTTCCATTACAAAAAAGTAGCAACTTATTATACTATAATTATAATTATACTATACTAAGTTAAATTGTTTACATTGGTTTAAAACATAGAATCTAAGTATCGTTTCTAATTCTTTATTATATCTAATGTAAATCCTCAAACTCAGACTGTACGCAGTAATGATATCTTCTGCAAATGTGAGTACACTGGCGGACCATGATTCTGGACGAGTAGAGGGAACACTAGCTGACCTTGAACAATGACTGATTAAATGGGGTCTGGCTTAGCTTGAGTAGGATTGGATAGTGATGGGGTGGGCTGTGAATAGAACAATTGACCTAAAGCTTGGACATGCAGTGATTGGAGCAGTTGGCCATGCAGTCTGGATAGCAATGGCCCTGTCATTTAAGACAATGGGAATCAAACTGCTGCTCTCCCAATTATTTTGGCTGATTGTGAATACTTATTTACAAATGCCTAAATGTGCTAGATGTCAGCCTATATAGAAGTATAGGGTATTGCCTGGATTCTTCACCCCTCTATAGAAAACAAGTTGAATTGCTTAATTAAATGTGTGCTGATGTCAGCAGCGGTACAATTCCACCTAGGTATAAAATGGGAACTCGACTGTTCACTCAGCATGGCGTTGGGTGTAATGTTTACTAGTTACAATTGACTCTCCCTTGTATGTCATGTTTCCACCTCTATCAGCAGACCTATTGTCCGCCCCGCACCTACGTCATGTTTCCACCTCTATCAGCAGACCTATGGGCCGCCCCGCACCTACGTCATGTTTCCACCTCTATCAGCAGACCTATGGGCTGCCCCACCCCTACAGTTCAGGTTGGAACACACTCCCTAGCCCGGAAACCTGTTGACATGAGTTTTGAATTCCTTCGGGAGCAAATGTTCAACACTATGAGAACATGCAAACGATCAGTCCTCTCTAAGCTTTTGTAATGCAAAAGAAGGGTGTCCATTGCAAACCAAACAACAAGTTGCAATAAATAAAACCATGCTTGACAAGTCAACACTTTGCTTGTCCACAGTGTCAATGAAAACAAATATTTGTTTTGAGTCTTCCATGACAGGAAGAACACACAAATATTGTAAGCTAATGTGCCATTCTTTAGTTTGTTTATGTCCAAGTTCAAATTCTTAAAGGAGTAATTCATCAGTTGGAATGATACATCTGATAGACAGACTGTACGTTTTACTGTACAATTGTAGTATATGTGTTGGGGTATAAGACAACAGATTAGAAGCATGCATAACGCATAAAGGGAAATGTAGAACATTTCTGTTCCTGTCAGGAATACTTTTATTTGGAGGTTCACCGTGTACTTTTTAGAGAACACACCAGCCAGATACCTCAATGGTTATTTAGCAAGTAATTTGATGGCTAATATATTGTAACTAGCAGGTGTGTTGCAATGAAACAACAACCATTGAAATATGTTCTGCTTCCTCGTTATCTAGTGAAAAGTTCTTCCAGTTGTAATGTTTGTGGGTTTTCCTAACAGTGCTGGAAACAAATGTGTAAATGAAAGCTAGTCATCTGGCAATTTGATCACATTCACTTCAAAATGCGATTCTGAAGTGGTGCAATTAGGAACATTGGCATTAGTATAGTAGAAGCGAGTGGCATGGGTCGGATGCTTAAAGTAATCACATTTTTTTAAATGACTTTAAAATCTATAGCACACAAAATACTGTAACACATTTTAAATAACGATAAAGATAGTTGAGGATTGTATTTGAATATCCGGTAAAATGCTGTAACTGGTTTGGGAAGTATATACCAATACAGTACTATGTGTATGTAGGAGGGAGGCTGGTATCTATCCTAAAGTCCCATGCATTTCACTGACTTCTGAGCCATATTGACTGCTGTATTTGTAGGTGTGAAAACGAACCATATTTCGTCATTGTCCATTTCTAATATGAAAACATTGAGACTGGAAGTGACAGTCAGACGCATCAATTTTTCAAAAATCCCCAGATTGATCTTAACAAATTCAGTGGAAGGGGGTGAGAGAAGACATCCCGGTGAGAATCAATAATTGTTGTTTCTCTCTAGCCTAGAGTAACACTGATAAAGGTTATTGAAGCATTTCTGAAAGAGAACAATGGTTTCCTGCTGAGACGACCTTTGACCCCTATTTATGCCTAAAGGTACAATAAGAACATGTGCACCTGAGCCTGATTTTTGCACCCTAAAGATATTCAAGGTCAATGCCGAGCATGAATGGAACCTTATTTAAAATCAAGGGGTTACCCTTTATTGCACAATTCCTATGTATGTACATTATAGGGAAATAGATATACAAGCTGAACCAACCACATATTTTAACATTAATGATATGAATAGTAAATATTAATTAGTAGGAGTAATGTTTGGCTTAAATATTATTTCTTCCATGATCATCATTACATTAATTTATGCCTTTCTGGTAATAAACATGCAACAACATGTTTTCTTACTAAGTAGTTTAACAACCTATAGCACTAAGGTTTCATATTCAGCTATACTGTCAAATTGTCATTTTTCTAAATGTTTCTAATATGGATTTGCAGTAACACTGTTACCAATTATAAAAAGCTAAGATTCTAATAGTGTTCAATACCACAGTCAAGTGAAGGTAAAGTCCATAAATTATGTGTTTACTCTTAGTCAGTTGTCTGTTAGAGACTCAATAAGCTGAAACGGAGTTTCCGAAAACTTAAAGCTTTGACATGGACTACCAAGATATTACTTCTGACAGGGACTACCAAGATATTACTTCTGACAGGGACTACCAATATATTACTTCTGACAGGGACTACCAAGATATTACTTCTGACATGGACTACCAAGATATTACTTCTGACATGGACTACCAAGATATTACTTCTGACATGGACTACCAAGATATTACTTCTGACATGGACTACCAAGATATTACTTCTGACATGGACTACCAAGATATTACTTCTGACATGGACTACCAAGATATTACTTCTGACATGGACTACCAA
>JACXGK010000981.1:0-25056 GCA_016801125.1 Novumbra hubbsi
AACAGCCACTATAGACAGACCTGAAGAACAGAGAACAGCCACTATAGACAGACCTGAAGAACAGGGAACAGCCACTGTAGACAGACCTGAAGAACAGAGAACAGCCACTATAGACAGACCTTAGGAACAGAGAACAGCCGCTATAGACAGACCTGAAGAACAGAGAACAGCCACTATAGACAGACCTGAAGAACAGAGAACAGCCACTACAGATAGACTTGAAGAACAGAGAACAGCCACTATAGACCGACCTGAAGAACAGTAAACAGCCACTATAGACAGACCTGAAGAACAGAGAACAGTCACTATAGACTGACCTGAAGAACAGAGGACAGCCACTATATACAGACCAAATGTATGGGGACATAAGAGACCCTCAAATCACACAGACCAATAAAGAATTAGACAGAAAATCTAATTTTGACCAGACCCCATTTCTATAAGCTGAATGTGTGAGCCGCCATAATAAAAGAAGCACAAAGCCTATAGTAAATACAACGCATTGCACATTTATTTCAGTTATTTACATCTCTATAAAGTTAATACATTTTTTTGTTTGCACTGAAACAGTATATACTAAAGATAAGGACACATTTATTATCCACAGAAATTCAGTTTTAATGCTGTTTGATAGACTTTTAGACTAATTTCATTTGTTCATTTATTCATTGTTTGTTGTACGTACTTCAGCAATATAAACAGTTGTCTTCCATGCCAATAAAGCCTTTTGAATTAAATTGAATTGAAAGAAGTGCCAAAGAAAGACATAGAAAGTGTAGAGCTTGTCCAACAGAGGGAGCTACAGAAAGAGTGAGTGACAGAGTGATTGAAAGACAGAGAGCTATAGACTGATAGAGTGATAGAGTGATAAACAGTGACAGAGTGATAAACAGATAAAGTGATAGAGTGATAGACAGAGTGATAGAGTGATAGACAGAGAGAGTGATAGAGTGATAGACAGAGAGAGTGATAGACAGAGGTAGATTAGACAGTGAAGATTAGCAGGAGAGGAAGGGGGCAGAGTTGCAAATAAGGCAAATCCACTCCTCTTCTCTCACTCCTCTAGAAGTCAAACCACTTGAACCTGTTTCCCTCCCCTCTGCCTCATTTTCTCCCTCCCCTCTCCCTCCTTTCTCCCTCCCCTCTCCCTCTGCCTCTTTTTCTCCCTCCCCTCTCCCTCCTTTCTCCCTCCCCTCTGCCACCCTTTCTCTCTCTCCATCCACTCTTGTCAGAAAATAAATTAGGGAATACTGAGCTCAACTGGAAAGAGAGAAAACTTCTGACTCTGACGGTACCGTGCTACAGCAGCACTTCAGAAGCTTTACACGGAAAAGGCTGGTATAGACACACACACACACACTTTAGACGAGTACATGCGAATGTGAATGCAAAAGCGGTATCCTCATTCCTCTGGAGCCAGCCTGTTAGGTAGCCGCGTAAATATGTTCAGTAAAGTGTCTTTCGGCACTATTAACACAACCAAAGGCTACAACAAACTAGTTAACTACGAGTGTGTGGGGGGGTCGGCAGCCCCTGCCCTCTCTGTCAGTCTGTATGTCTGTCATGTCTGTCAGTCTCTCTCTCTTTGAGCCATTCGTGCGTCTGTGGACAAATGGAGAACAGACCCAGTAGCGGGCCCATTAGTAGCTGCAGCGTTAGGTATTCACAGCACAATGTCCCCCAAAACCAATGGGCCATCATTTATTCATATGAACAACACACTTCCTAGTTCAGCCTGGTCACAAAACATGGCTGCTTTCAGGCGCTGGAAGGAAAGAGCGCATCCATCAGTAGGTGAACCTCACTACTTTAAGTGGTCTGGTTTCTGTGTAGAGGTGACTGTTCAATAGTATTATGACTTTGTCTGTCTCTGTTAAAGGTTTCCTCGCAGTAGAACCAGGTACTAAAGGACAAGGAGGAATCACCAGAATGAGGCCGAACAAGGGTCCCTGAGGTGGGCAGGATGATACTATTACCTCAATCAATCAAATGTATTTATAAAGCCCTTTTCACATACGCAGCGGTCACAAAGTGCTTTTACAAAACACCCAGCCTGAACCTACCTCCGTTCAGGATATGTTTTCCTCACAAAGGATGTTTTTGGTCTAAGTGAATATCTGACGTAACTGTTCAATAATGACATAGAACCATCTTCTCTGATTGGAGCATATCTACTGAATAGACCATCTTTGCCGAGTACAGCATCTTTACATAGCGGAACCATTTATACTGAGTGGAACCAACTTCAGAGAGAAGAACCGCCTTTGCGGCGTAGAGACGCCTTTGCCTTTATTTTTTAGCAATCAAGACTTCTCAAGGAGGACAGAAGCCTACAGGAGAAATGACTTGCTGTAAACAATATTCTCTACACCAACGACCTGGATGTCCGTGATGCAATCTACTCAGCCGGGGCCGTCCCCAGGGAAGTCACTGACGTTAGGGGAGCCAGCAGAAAGTCCCGTGATCGTATTTCTCATTGAAAACATAGAACTGCAACATTCAAAGCAGACATGCTGTGGGGGAGAAACAAACAGTGACTCAGATAAAACAGAATCATGCTGAACACTCTGTCTCAAGCTTCAGAACCTTGCGGGAGTGACATCATTTTGCCAGGAGCTGTATCCCTTCCAGACACAAACTGAAACCCCCCGAACCCAAGGGGGGGTTTGCTCCTGACGAGCAGGTTCTAGTTCTCCGTGTGGAAGGCCTCTCTAAGGCCCGAGAGTATGTGTTTTGTGGATGGTGTCTCCGCATTTAATGTGGGATGTCTTCGCATGTGCTGTTATTTGTCCACGTGCTATTAGCCAGTCATTGGTGGAGGGACGGAGCTGTTTAAATGGAGCGCCGTTGATGAAAGTCGTCTCTGTGTTCTTCAGCGTTCTCCATTGCCTCAATAGAGGCGTGACGACTGTCCAACTCTCTTTCTCTTTTTCCCTTTGGGGTGAGAGTTGTTCCTCGTCATATCAAAGGTACACTTTCAGGAGAAAAGGTCCCACCTGAAATGCCTATCCAAGCCTTTGTTATGGAGGTCTCAGACCAGACCAAGGGCACCGGGAGGAAGGTGTCTTAACGTCATAGGGGCTTCCTTGTCAAAGGGCGGAGCACATTCAGCCCCGGCCGGGACTTCAGTGGAGATGATCATTCAGGTGTAGAGGTTGGTGTTGGGGTGGAGATGGAGGTAGGGGTAGAAGTAGGGGGTAGAGGTGGAAATAGGGTTGTAGGTTTTCAGGGTATGAGGTAGGGGTTTGATTGAAGGTGGAGGTAGGGGTTTGAGTGAAGGTGGAGGTAAAGGTTTGAGTAAATGTAGAGGTAAGGGTAGTGGTAGGAGCAGAGGTTTGAGTAAAAGTAAAGGTAGGGGATTATATAAAGGTAAAGGTTTGAGTAAAAATAGAGGTAGGAGTTTGAGTAAAAGTAGAGGTAGGGGTTTGATCAAAGGTAAAAGTTTGAGTAAAGGTAGGGGTAGAGGTAGCTCTGTGCTAATTGGCTGAAAAAGATTAAGTCCCCATAAAACCTGACAACAAAACATGATTGGAGCTCTTTGCATTATTCCACCAATCATGTTTCTCAGAGAGGATCTGAGGAATTTTGGAATCACTCTGCCGAAAAATTGTATTGATGAGTCACGTTGTCCTAGCAACAATTCCGGTCCTCCAAATGTCCAGGTGGTGTAAGCTAAACACAGACCATATTTGAAGCGCATCTAAACCTCTGTGGAAGAAATAAATGTTGGAGGAACGCCAAGAGCCCCACTCACGTTCGGCCGCCGGGTTTATGACGCTGCGACTATTTCAGTCCCCAGTCCTCTCTGGGAGCCTCAACCAATAACATGGCCACGCCTTGCATGGTGTTCAGTCGTTCCATAATCACTGCAGAAGCACCAAGCATCAGGTCCTTGTTCTGACAATTGCGTCCCCATTTATATTTACCGCATGTGTGTGTGTGTGTGTCTGGTGCAGCATTTGTGAAAGGGTGTCAGAGTGTTTTTCGCGAGAATCCTAACCCTTACCCAAATGTATCTTACGCCAAAATTCATCAGTAAAATGTTTCTGATTAAACCAACATAAACACACAGCTGTGAGCTTTCTCTGCTCTGCATTATCTGTATTTAGCTCTCTTTCTCTGCTCTGCATTATCTGTATTTAGCTCTCTTTCTCTGCTCTGCATTATCTGTATTTAGCTCTCTTTCTCTGCTCTGCATTATCTCTATTTAGCCCTCTTTTATCACGCTCACTTTCTTTATCTCTGTATTCACATTTCATTTGGGCTCTATCATTTCTCTCTAAAACACACTCATGCCTACAATTACACTCTCTCTACCCTAGAATCCTCTCCAAACTCCCTCTAACCTATCCTTACAATCCTCTCCAAACTCTCTCTACCCTATCCTTACAATCCTCTCCAAACTCTCTCTACCCTATCCTTACAATCCTCTCCAAACTCTCTCTACCCTATCCTTACAATCCTCTCCAAACTCTCTGTACCCCATCTTTACAATCCTCTCCAAACTCTCTCTATCCCATCTTTACAATCCTCTCCAAACTCTCTCTACCCCATCTTTACAATCCTCTCGAAACTCTCTCTACCCCATCTTTACAATCCTCTCCAAACTCTCTCTACCCCATCTTTACAATCCTCGCCAAACTATCTCTACCCCATCTTTACAATCCTCTCCAGGGTTTCCCTGCAAGTTACATAGCCCATCTATCTGCTCTATGCATTTCCGTGCATCCCTCAACGGAAGGGAAATGAAAGATGACAGCAGAAAGGGAACAGAACCATCTGCAGTCCATCAAGGACTATTACCTAAATGACTTTCTCTTGTTGTTCCCTCATCCATCCTCATCCATCCTCATCCATCCTCCACGTTTACCCATTCTCCTTCCACCTCTTTTGTTGATCCAACTTACAGTCACATTTTTCTCATAAAATGACTCGAGAGTCACTGAAACGTCAACCTGAATAATATTACCGTGTGTGTGTGTGTGTGTGTGTGTGTGTGTGTGTGAGAGAGAGAGAAAGTGAGAGAGAGAGAGAGAGAGAGAGAAACGACTGTCACTGAATAATATAACACCTGCTAAGCTAAGTCCTCTGACCGGCAATGGCCATAACACCTTGGGGAAAAAGAAGGGGTCCTCGCCATTTTCCCTCTCACGTCTCTACTCTTATGGTTTCTCCGCTTCTACACAGGCCTGCAGCTCGGAACAGCGACTCAAAAACCAACTAAGGCATTACGTCCCTCGCAGTTCTTAGTTTTATTTGTTGAAGACTGAATCCAGTCTGACATTTCTGCTACGTGTTAATTTTTTTTATGTCTAATGGTTACATACATTTTCACACACACACACAAGAGCGCACACACACACATCATTGTTTTTGGACATTGATGGGCACCCCGGCTTTGACTCGTTACAACAGAGCTGTATACACTGAATGGAACTGACAAAAGCGGGGGAGGTAGAAAGGGAGTAGGAGTAGATTGAGACTGAGTTATGTAGAGATGGAGGGAGTAGTGACAGACTGAGGGGAAGGGAGGAGGTATGGAAGCAAGGAGGTATTGAAGCAAGGAGGCATTGAGAATAAATGGCCATGACAGTCAAGTGGCTATAAAAAATGCATTTGAAGGTGTGAGATTGTTTTTTTTTTAACTCACACATTGGCATGGGAGAAACACACACACACTCACACACACTTTTCCTCATGAATTGGATAGTCGAGGGGCTCTCCAATATTGACCCTATTATGGGACTTAATTAAGGATGGGATCAGTAGCCTGGCCTATATTGTTCAGCCAAACCACACAAGGGCATCGTCCTAACATCCTGTTCAGGTGCACACAGAATTACCAGCCTATCATCGCTGTGTAGGCGGCAGTCATATAAAGCGACGTTTGGGGGGGATTGTACAAACGTGTGTGTCTGAGGCGGTTTCAGGTAGGCTAATTGCTGGACCTCCTCCGCATGTACCCTTCGCCCCGTGTGTCGGTCTACATAGGCTCGCGGTCGCACCGGGTATCATCCAATGCTACGTCCTTGCGTACACTGGCTACGTAAGTCTTGCCCCCAAAATCCAGTGAGTGGCAATATCGGCGAATGTAGCTTGTCCCTTCTCTTACCCAAATACCGCACAAGCTCTTGCGCATATTAATGGGATGTATTAGTATCTAGGAACACGTTTCGTGTTCCAACCTGATATGCATAACTTGTAGTTTCCCAGGCTATAGACGACCAACCTCGGATTTAATAGTGGTTACTACATTTTGATCACAGTGATAAGATGGTTGAACCCATCAATGGTGGGCGATTTGGTTCCCAACATGTTTTTTGTGCCGTAAATGAACCGAAAATTACGTCTTCGTTACCTGGCAATTGGTGGCTTTCGTCGAACTACAATGGGGAGTTTTCGAGAGGTCTTGACCCGACCTAGCCTCGCCGTGGGGTCTGAAGGAGGAAGAGCGCACCTGTGGGGTAATTAATGGTGCTGGTGGCGCTTTGGAGTATCTAACGGCGGGACTCTCAGATGAACCGGCGGATGAGACGAGGAACTGCTCCGTATCCACTACCGGAGAGGGAAAATCCATCTTCAAATCCCGTAACACATCCCGTAACGTGACACTCGCTGACACCAAGAGCAAAAAAAATATAATATTAAATGAACGACTGTAATGGAGCCAGCAGATAAGCAGGACTTCCTAAACCGCTAATAATGTTAAGGCATATATGTTTCCAGGTGCTGTCGCGTTTATCTGTAGTCCTTCTCTCGGTGGCTTACTGTACGGTGACAGACACAATTTTTGTTCCGTCTGCGCCCTGGTCTCGGTATGGACTAAAAGCGCCTCTGGTCAGACTCGTCCGTAGAGCCTGCAGCGTGTGTGTGACGGAAAGTGCGATGTGCGGTTCCCTTCGTCCTCTCTTATATGAGACAATTCACAAACGTACGTGCTCTGGCTTGGCGCTTCATCCGCGTGCTCGCGCGCGAGTACGGAAGAGGAGAAACCACGAGGAACAGGTTGCACGGAGACTGGGACGCGTGCGTGGTGGTGGTCGTGAATAGCCGAATGCCTTTTACTGTGAAGTGTCCATTCAATTACTCTGTGGTTAAGTGTGTACGTGCGTGTTTCTGTGCGCGTGTGTGTGCCTCACTAAACGTAATTAAATCAGAAACATTTGACTAAAGTAGAGTTTTTGTGTTTCCATTATGATTTTTGTTTACTTAGTGTTAAGTTTCGAGCAAAAGATACAATTTGGTGTTGTCGAGGTTAGGATTATGGTTGAGGCACTAGGATGATTTTAAAGGCAATCCACTTTGGTGTTCAAATATAGATATCAAAGTAAATGTGTGTGTGTCTGTGTGTGCGTGCGTGTGGAGAGAGCGATAGTTGCATTTAGCGCAGTAATTAGATGCAAAATGTACTTAGAAAAAGATAAACACGTTAATTACAAGTAAATCAACAATGATCCATGTGAATGTAGTAGTAAACATCCCAAATGGCTCGCTATTTCCCACGTATACGTTCATCTTGACCCAGGCCCGTAGGGTGCCATTTGAGACTGAGCCAGTATAAAATCGTGTGGTCGTTCGTCTCTCTATCCAGATGTGGCCCATCCACATCCCTTTGTCTGGCTAATAGCTAATACCCTTAATCAAAGATCCCCCGGAAACCTTTCAGCTTTTACTTTGTCCGCGTCCCAAACGGCAGGCCCGTTCCCCGTGATGCGCCCTGCGTCTCGCGCGCTGTTCAGTGCCAGGTAGGCCAGGTAGTGCACCGCCTCGCTCAGGCAGACATGAAGGGAACCCGTGTAGGGAGACCGCGTTGGTCTCCGCGGTGTTGTGATCACAGAGATTAAACAAGTGTTATGATCTGTTTCTCTTCCATTAAATCACTTTCATAAGACGACCGCAGCTCGATAGCATACCCGGGGTGAATTAAGAGGACAGCGAGAGGACTCTGTGTGTGTGGGTCATGAGTGTAGTACGCCAAACTAATTTACAGAGTGGAGGTTTCATTGCTCCCTTGCTGGCAGCGTGTGGATCGCCAGAGACGTGTGTGGCGTGTGTATGTGTGTGTGTGTGTGTGTTTCAGGTCGACAAGACGCTGAGTCAGATGCTCATCGTCATCGGGCCTGTCTCCAATCACTCAACCTTTGAAACTGACACACACACACACACACACCTCTAGTAAGTGGTCTTTGTGCCACAACAGGGCCCGGAAGTGGACAGGACAAAGTTGTTTGGGCTATGGATTTAGGACTGATTACACGAACCACCGACCTTTCTCAATGCGCATGTCCCTATTCACCTGTGCTCCGTATGACCGCGGTCAGATTTAGTGTGGTTTATGGGGTACAGGACTCCTTTAAGAAAGGCACACACTGACAGTGACTCACCAGTCGCTTTGTATCGTTCACTCTCTTTAGAAAGGCAAAGAGAAAGCAGGGCTTGAACAGAGGAGGTGAAGCGCAGCCATGCTTCGCCGCGCACCTGTTACCGCGCCTTGAACCCCTGTAGCATTAATGTGCTGGAATAAGCAGAGGCGGAGGGAGGAATAGAACGGGAGAACGGGAGGGTTGGTGGGGGGTTAGAAAAAGAGCGGAGACAGCGAGAGTAATGGCGGAGGGTTGAGTTTACTGTGTTTTAATCAATACCGTCTGAGAGCAGCCCTGGAGTGAGCCAGTTCTTTCATTAAGGGTCCGTCCCTCCCTAGTGCACTCCCCCCTTCTCCGCCCTGGGTCCTCTGGGAGTAAGGTGCAATTTAGGACGACCTCCGTTATACGGAAGCTCATTCATTTGTAGAGAACCTCCGCCCTCTAGTGGTCAGTGGTAGATAACGTCAGTCGTTATCCCCAGCTAGAACCACACAAGGCAGAGCCCTATGGCGGCGGAGATCAGACGCATTTGGACTCGCCTCGTGCGGCCCATTGAGTTTAGCAAAATAAAATGTTATTCATGTATTAGCATTAACCTCGGAATAAAATCTCAAGCCGGCTACTCATTTTGTATATACCCGTTATTCCAACCGGTCTCCCAAACTTGACAATACAAGTAAAAAGCCTTTCCAAAGAGACCAGTTGGCATTTTTTTTTATCTTTACCAAGTCAGTGCAAAATCAGGAGAAAAATCCGGAGGACTTTGCTGAAACGGATGTCTCTGGCTGACAAGCTCTCTGATAGTGCTGAGCCGGCCTGGGCTGGTCAGTCTTGAGTTAGAAGCCCACTAAATCAGCTTCAGGTCTGGCTGACTCTCCACTCTGCCTCTCTTCATCTGCACAGTCCGGAGGGAAAGGGTCTTTGTGTGTGTGTGTGTGTGTGTGTTGGAGCGCAGTGCCTTAAGGGCCAGGATGGCGATTAGTCAGGGCCAGACCGAGGGCTTTGAGGGTGTGTGTGAGGTGGAGCGCTTTGAGGACTGAGTTAGCAATTCCCAGAGCCAAATGCCAGATTGAGATTGTACACTTTACTTCCTGCCTGGGGGCTTGTTTGTTCAATAGTTTTGAGCCTGGTTTTGTATGGCAGTGGGTTTTGGGCCGAATGATCATTTGTGATGATCAGAACATTGATTTGTAATTTAACTGAATTGTTTAAGGCAACTTGTCATCTTGAAATACCACCCAAGTCTATTGAAAGCCATCCCCTTGCTGGCTGAACCAGGAGTCAAGCAAACACAATATCAGGACAAACAGCATCTGATGACTTTACAAAAACCTTGATCTCTTTATTTCCAACTTACAGTGCTTACAGCAAGCCGGTGAATCTGACAATTAAATAGAAAACGTGACATTTCTCCAGAACGAAAAAAGACATTGAGTCAAAGAAATGAAAGAGTAAAAGAGCAGCATGTAAGACCATACGGTCTTGACTTGTGTCCATCTCTCCAGCTCTCCCTACTCATTAGTCTCCCCCTCCCAGATGGTCAGGAGGTGAGTCAGCTGTCCGTCCCACTCTCAGTCTGGCACCGCTACCCTTCCTGCAAAGCCCCCACTGCCATCCATCCTCGGTTACCACGGCGGCGACATGGGCTGTGGGTTCTGGAGGTATGACATCACCACGGCTGAGATGGACAACCTAGTCATGAGAAGAGAGTGAAAGAAGGAGGATAGAAGAAAATAAAGATTACAATAATTCCCATAGACACTACGGATTCCACTCAAAAACGTACAGATCTAGGATCAGCTTGCCATCTTCCTATTAACCATAACATTTTTAAATTGAAAAAACTGACCTAGGATCATAGCAACTGTCTTTAATAGAGACAGATCTAGAATGATATTGCAACTATCCTTAATTAATACAACAAGTACAGGATCATAGTAATTTCTTAAATACATAAAAATAAATCTGGGTAATGGCCTGGGAAGCATTTACTAATACCCTCTGAAAGACAGGAACACACTCATGATGTTTATACTGCTGCAACACATTTATGGTTCACGTACCCCAGACAGTGAGGTCACTTAGCTGTTGGACACAACAGCTGTGCCCCTTTCCCGTCACTATTCCAGGTAAAACCCACACATGCTGAATGTAGGAAAAGAATTGCCACACTAATTCTATACTAAATTCAGTCAAAACCCCTAAGGAGTGTGACATCATGCCCTATCACATTTTCTTAACCACTTAAGATATACTGCAAGTTTGACATGGGGTTCATGCATCGTTTTCCACTTTCCAATTACCACCAGTGCAGGTAAAGAATGAGTCTACAAGATAACGCAGGTACAGGTTAACAGAACATTCAGAATGCATCCCTATTTTTGTGACTTCATCATAGATGACCGCAGGCGTGCTACTGAATAAGATGTACCACCGCACAAACACACCACACTCACATGAAGCTGCTCATCATCTGCTTGGTGTCTTCCGAGCTTCTGGAGTTGGCGAAACTGATGAACGAGCAGTACACCGCGATCCACGCGCACCACTTCAACTGAAACGAGAACAACACAGTAGGGCTGAATTAACGGCTACTACTACTACTACTACTACTACTACATGCCTCCATTAACTACGGCCAAACGCATTGCTTTGGCAGTGGCGGGTGTTTTGCGAAATAGAGGGTCATAGTTCGGCCTCAGCAATTGGACAGGGAGATTAGCCGTACTGCAAGAGTAATGTATCCAAGGGATGCCAGCCTCCTTCGCAGTACATTTTGGCACCAGACGGTCGTCAGTGCCAGACAATAAACTGAAGTGGGCCTACATACAGGGCACTAAGGAAGGTCAACGGAGACTGGAATTATGGGTAAAAAAAGAAAAGAAAATCCATGCAAGTGTTTGACACACAGTTGTTATCAACTCAAGAGCAGCTGATAGCCATGTCAGAGTGGACCATCACATCATAACGACGGGACATCAGCACCCAGAACCCACCACACACAGGGTAAATTGACCATTAAGTCAGTTAACCATCAGCAAATGGATGCACACCCATACTCCACTCAGGGCTAAAAGGCGCAAGTTTCTCGTTTAATCTTGTAAATAGGTGGGGCCACAGGGGGGGGTTAACTCTCCCTGGGGAGGTCACACAGACACACAAAAAACCATAAGGAGATTGGTGGGGGAGGGGCATTGTCATCTGTGTGTTTGTTGTACAAATAGGTGTATCTGGATCACCTTGAGCATCAGGCCACACATGCTAAAGATCATCCCGAGAAGGTTCATGTAGTCAGGGGTAGGATCTTCCAGGGTTGGGTTCGCCTCCGTACTGGGGGGCTTGTATCTGGAAACCAAAACACATCAAATATGAATGACCAAACCAGCAACAGCGTAACTATTTAACTTTGCTATACGTCGGTGTAACAGCATGAACTACCGTTTACTAAATAACAGGCGTTGTGAAATCATATTTAACAAGCTCAACAGAAACTACCCGTTAGCTAGCCTATAATCCCATTAAAATAGTGCTGATGTGTGTTTAGCTGTTAACCAGTTAGCTGTTCATTGCAAGCTAGTAAACTGCTAACACAGTCGAGAAAAAAACAATATTCACTCAGTTATACTCACCGGATAATTTTGTTTACCCTTGTTGGGCCTGTAATATTGTTTGCGGACATAATGTCCTTCTTGTTGAGCTATTTTTATGAATGAATTTTGTAACAAAACGTTTTGGACTGTGAATCGTAAATTAGCTCATGAGTAGCTGGGCGGGGCGTATCATTTCCGCCGTGCAATGAACGTATTTCAAAATAAAAGCGTTACTAAAACCCAAAGACACTACGTTGACTTTTACTTTGACACGTTTGCGTTTACCCAAAAACCAATGAGCGTTTTATACAGGAAGTAAACGACACAATGGCGTAAAATATGTTGTTATTTATTTGTTAGCTAACCAACCCATTTAAAAGCAATCCACATGAGTTTATGATGTCTCCGTCATCAAACTGAAGCGACAAGGCGAGGTATAGCAAGTAGTTAACGTATATTCTCTACTTTCTCTTTCCACTCTAACTACCAGTAGATGCTCTAGAAAACAACACAAACCAATTATAGTTAACGGTTCCAATCCCTCTCTATAGGAAGATAGTTGACATGTCGTTCCCCCAACCCAAACCCGAGGTGCCCCAGGTCCCCCAATACCTCCTCAGGACCATAGACTGCCAACAAGGTGCCGTTAGAGCTGTACGATTCAATGGTGAGAATTCCGACACATGATATTATCACTAACACGGTCAATTTAGGGATGCGTTATGTTCACGACGATGTATTTGTGTGGTCTTTTTTTTAATCCACCCTCTGTCTGTGTCCTCTCTCTAACCGCCCTCCCTAACCTCTTAGCTGACGGTAACTACTTGCTATCTTGTGGTAGCGACAAATCTCTTAAGCTGTGGAGCGTGAGTAGAGGAACACTGCTTAAGACGTACAGCGGTCATGGATACGAGGTTCTAGATGCCGATGGGTCAGTTCATTATACAATTCATCCAGCGATATTGGTCTCTCCAAATTCTGTTGTAATTTATCGTACTCTGGCATAACTGCAACTGGGTCCAGTCTAGGTGGAAGTTGCATTTAAATAATTAAAATCTTGAATCATAACCCTAAATAATCCCTGTACTAATGATTATTCATTGGATATGTTTGGAAGTTTAACCTGAAGCAAGACACACATGGTTTACAAGTCGGAGTAATGCAATATTTAAACAGACAACGTGTTAAGTATGGTCAAATGAAGCTAAATGTAACAAATTTATGTAGCTATATGCCATCAATCTGTCATTGTTGTCCCTGACAGTCAGTCACCCGGCTGTCAGCTTCTCAGCCCCTCAGGGAGCAGGATGTTAAGGTTTCTCTCCGTCCATTCTTTCCCTAGTTCCTATGACAACAGCCACCTGTGCTCATGCAGCTCCGACAAGACAGTGATCCTGTGGGACGTGGCAACCGGACAGGTCACCCGGAAACTGCGCGGTCATGCTGGGGTAAGAGAAATGGACAGAACAGTGGATAGAGATGGAGATGGTGGCGGGGGATTGATTGTGGCGGAGAAACCCCAGGTGTCATGCTGGGATGAGAGAAACAAAACTGTGTTTTCATCGTCATGGGAGACAAGAGATTGAGAGAGGGGGGGGGTGACAGAGAGGAGAGGGGGGAGAAAGACGAATGCAAGTACAACAATAGCCCTTCGTTTCCATGGATCCATGTGGCTCTGACCTGCCTCTGTCTCTGCAGAAAGTGAACTGTGTCCAGTTCAATGAAGAGGCTACCGTCATTCTATCTGGTACGTTACCTACTTCATTTCTGTAGCTTTTGGGAGTTTACTGCACAGCCAAAACAGGACCCGTGTCGTGTGTTTTTCCCCTTTTGATGTGTGTTTCTGTGTGTGTTTTGTAGGTTCCATTGACGGTACAGTGCGTTGCTGGGACACCAGGTCCAGAAAGTTTGACCCCATCCAGATTCTAGATGAGGCCCGGGACGGCATCAGCAGTCTGAAGGTGTCAGAACATGAGCTGCTCACTGGGTCAGTACCAGGCTGAAACCATGCTGGAGTGTCATTGCAAGAAATTCAGTAAAACACATCACAATATTTCAACAGGATAATGCAGAAACCATCACAATATTTCAACAAGATAATGCAGAAACCATCACAATATTTCAACAAGATAATGCAGGAAGCCATCATAACATTTTAACAAGATAATGCGGTAAACCCGTCGCAACATTTCAACGAGATAATGCAGGAAACCCGTCACAATATTACAACAAGATAATGCGGTAAAACCGTCACAATACTACAGCAAGATAATGGTCTAGCGGTCAACGCCACTGCATCCATTGCACATGTACTGTTGCAGTTTGAATCCAGTCTACTTCTCTTTGAGCATAAACCCTTTTCTCTAACTTTTAGCGTTTCTGTCAAATAAAGCATTAAACAGACAGAACATATAGCAAAACAAAAGAACTAACGTAGGACGTCTTTATTCAGCTCCGTGGATGGGAGAGTGAGACGCTACGACCTGCGGATGGGACAGCTGCACGTGGACTTTATCAACAGTCAGTACCGACCCATTATGTCTAAATGCTGACATTGTGGACACATTGTTTGACCTGTACTTTCAACGCGTGGCTCTTTATTCAACCTAAGGCATTCTGTCACTCTATAATCCGTGTCCGTAGTCTGTTTGCGTCTTTTCCCGCGTTCTAAGCGGCCCTCGTGCGTCCGTTCCAGGCCCCATCACGTGCGTGTGCTTCAGTGCGGACGCCCAGTGTACCCTGACCTCCAGCCTGGACTCCACCGTCAGGCTTCTGGACAAGAGCACCGGGGAAATGCTGGGGGAATATTCCGGCCACACCATGAAGGGCTACAAGCTGGACTGCTGCCTGTCCAGCAAGGACACCCACATACTGAGCTGCTCTGAGGATGGACATGTGTACTGCTGGGACCTGGTGGAGGTGAGGGCTGATAAGTGGGTTGCGTGTGAACGGATTTCAGGAAGTCTAAATGTCTCTTTGACCTGCTCGTTCCGGACGTCCAGAGGGCTAATACGGCGTTTGGGGCGATCCAGAGTTCATACACATCGTTGGTTTTTAGAGACGCAACGGAATGCCCCTCGTCTTTTATTGAGCCTGTTTCAGTCAGTCATCACCGGGGTGTATGGACAGGTCCTTCTAGACATTTCCGTGGTCGTTATCTGAGCAAGAATAATGTTTTTACTACACAGGCAAGGGTAGTAAAAACTTGGGTAAAATGAAAGCAGTTGATTCAGTGTGATAAAAGTGTCAGGTGGATGTTGAACCACTCAGGCTCAGGAAGACTTATGGAGAACTGCTATGGTGGGCAGAACTTGTGCATCGGTATTTTACTCTGAACGGTGAAAGCATATAGTTGTTGCTTGGGAAATGTCATTCTGTTGCAGAGCAAGTTGTTACAGGCTCGTGATTGGTTAAGCTTCTCGTTATTGTTTTTACTCCCAGGGCTCTCTGACGCTGAAGCTGCCTGTCGGAAAAGCTGTCGTCCAATCGTTGTCCTTTCACCCGTCAGAAACCTGTCTCCTCACGGCCATGGAGGGGCGTGTCCAGGTGTGGGGGGTGGAGCCAGAGGAAGCAGAGGAAGATGGAGATGTTGTGGTTGTGAAAAAGGAGAAAGCATAGCAACCGCTATCAGAAATGATTAGCACATTTCCCTTACATGGGATGCTTGTTTCAAGCTCGAGGTAAACGTTTGGGTTTTGGTAGAGGGAAATTGTTAAAACCTGATGGTTATTTGTAGCTTGGCAGCTGATGTCCCAGGTAGGCGAGACCAGTCACAAACATATATGAATTGTAAATATTTTGTCAAAGGTGCACCTTTAATAAATCTTTTTCTTTTCTTAATGTCTTGTGGCATGTAGTATTATGTATTGATAAAGCTATGAGAGGAAAATGTAAGTTTACACACACACTGGTCATAGTATCAACATGTGAAATACGGTTGTCTTTATTAAGAACTTTGCATATAAACAAAATAAATTAAGTAGCATCAAACAAGAAGGCTCTGAAATAAATAAATAATTAATTTTCCATAAATACCTTGCTGGTTTACAAGGAACCTCTTTTTCTTCATGTGTTAATTTTACTCAGCAATTAATCAACCAAGGATGTAGTCCTAAAATGAAGGATGATAATCCACTCTCATAACTGATAAAAAGTCTTACCAAACCAACTTTAAATAACTACAAATATACATACGCATAAAATGCAAGGCTATTTAACGCATCATAATCGTTGCATGTCAGTAAAACACTTCCTGCTATGTGTCAATTAGCGTTTCGCAGCATTAAAGGGCAGTTCCCCTTTAAAAGGATTGCATTCCACACTGCCGACGTTACTGTCCCCGGGGTGTCCGGCTCCGCCCCCTTAGACGCCGAGCCCAGCCTCTTAACCCACGCAGGTACACGCAGCAGCCGATAGCTTTTCCACCTTGTGCCAGTGGTGGGCGTTGTCCAGGAAGGCCAGGTCCTCGTGGTGGGTCGGCCGACAGCACGGCCCACTCTGCCACCCCTCGCCAGCCCCCAGGTCCGGCAGGGCTCCCCTCAGCAGCAGGGTGCCAACGGTCAGGTCGTGGTTCGAGCGGACCCGGGGGCACTCGCCGCCGCAGTACTTGAAGAGGATGGTCTCGTCGGCGTCGTAGCCCAGATCCAGGTCCCGCACGCGGAGGAGGACGGAGCGCAGGCCGCACGCGTTGGAGGAGCGCCGGGACCGGATTGGGATTTGGGACGACGTAATGCCCGATTGATCTCCGAATCCTGAACCTTCCGTGTCGGTGTTGTCCTGCTCCTCACTGGAATCTCCTCCCCCACCTCTGACCCCCTCTGATGGGAACGGGGAGGCCTGCCTTCGCTGCTCTGAAAGACGGAGAGATAAACAGAAACTGAGGAGGGAGAATTATCAGAACACTTATTAGCAATAACAAAAGCGTCAGCAACAGCAATCAACCGATAGCGTTTGTCCGAGTCACATCAAAACGGCTCATGCTGACATAAACTCCTCTCAGAGCAAATGGTAGTTGTGTCCAAATGCCATCCTTTGTATGAACCCGTCTCATACAAAAAGTCATCTTTAGCGTACAGGGGGATCCTAACCCCCCTGAATAAGTTTAAGTTTAGGGGTGCCCGAACATTCTCCACTCGTTTAAAAATTGCCATTCCGTCCGGCTACGGCGGTGAATATTCAAAGATAAAACGCGGACCCCGTTGCCTCTCCTGACCTCCATCCTCACCAAGGAGCACCGATAGCCAGTGGGCTTCTCCTCTCTCCACGCAGAGCAGCAGGACGGCCAGCTTCCACAGAGACCCCATCATGTCCGCAACCTCCTCTCTCTGTCTCGTTTCCGAACCCTCTCGCTTTCCCCCCGAAAGTAAACAGGGCGGGTGAACGGCCGCTGGGATGCTGAGATACAACAGCCGCAGCCTCCATTATATACCCCTCCGAAGGGAAGGGGGGGCGATGGGGGCGAGACGGCATAGGGGTTTGAAAACTGAGGGGTGGTGGGGGTGGATGCCAAGACTGCCAGGCCCATGTTTTTGAGGGTTGGCGGTTTGATTCTTGGATGGGTTTTTGGACCCGGGAGATTTGTCATCACGGGATTCTATTTAACAGGCATAAATTTTGCTTCGCGAGAGCCCCAGGTATTTTCCGATGGACGCGAAGGGTGATTCGTGGGAAAACGAAATCCGTAGGCTAATGACTTAAAGCTGTGTAGAAGCTGAGCGGCAAAGCTAAGGTTAGTCAGAGGTTGGGGTGGCCTTGACGATAAGCAGGTCAACTACCAAAGGAAAACAGGAGACAAGATAAGGAATGCGAGACTTAATAGTTTGAAAAAATGCAGAGGAGGACACTGGCTTGACGACAAAGGACGTATCACAACGAACACCTCCACGGTGCGTTCCGTGCCTGAAGGAAACTGATGTCAAGGGTAACATTTAATTGGAAAAAGTTTGGGAAAGTATTAAATCGAACAAGCCACGGGTTTGGTCGTAATTAGAAAACGAAAAGAAGATAAAAAGATGACAGGAGATATTTGAATGTACATTCCGGGGACTTAGATTCCAATATCTACTTTTGCTTCCTCCGTGAATTTAGGGATTTCATTGAAAATCTTGTCGTGTGTCACTGTGTGACACGATATCAGGGCAAATAAGAAAAGGTAGGTAGAGAGAAGGAATGGAAGAAAGTCTTCCTGACACAACGTCAAATCAGGCCTTAACTACATGCCTCATCCATACGTAGGCTTCTTATTATTTGGTTTGATTGTCAACCGTGGACTGGGTGCCCACATTTTATTAGACATGCTGTGGGTATATGGACATAGACACATGTGCTCATTCCAGCTCCAGCTCTGCATTACTAAGAACACAGACACTCCAGAAATTCCTTAAGTCAGTATGTTTTTACAAATCCAATCAGTTTTTCACGTTACATCCACGTCTTCACACAGATCTTTTTAATTGCGCGACAATGGTGGTTGGACCTGTTCTTTTCCTCAGAAATACACTGCTTAAAGTAGCTTCGATACAGTAGATCTACACCGTACATAACAATACTTGTGTGTTTTTAACCTCTGGTCTTATCAGCTACAAGGTTAAACTGCCTCCTGCCGCTGAAGAGAGTGAGACAGACTGTTTCAGGGTTTAAACTTAGCTCCATCATACCGCCACACTATAAATCTCTTTTATCTCAGTTCCCTTTCCGTCCGCTTCTCTCCAACCTCCACCCAAAGAAATGATTTATCTAGATTTAGGGATATTTATAGAACAGCTCTTTGCTGTGGTATTACTGGTAACGCACCTCTATGTGACTTATTGGGATGTACAACGCCACCAGCTGAGCCATGCTACCAACTGACCCATGCTACTATCCCAACCAACGCATGCTACCAACTGACCCATGCTACCATCCCAACCGACCCATGCTACCAACTGACCCATGCTACCATCCCAACCGACCCATGCTACCAACTGACCCATACTACCAACCCAATCGACACATGCTACCAAATGACCCATGCTACCATCCCAATCGACACATGCTACCAACTGACCCCTGTTTAACAACACACAGCAAATTCTGGCATGTTGCCTTAAATAAGACTAATCTGAGAGTCAGTTTTAGGCTATAAAGTAAACTGACATTTATGGACTGAATGGACTTTCAGGGGAGTTAACTGACTAACAGATTACTCTAGTTTCCACAGTCAACGTCTCAAAAGACGTTATCACTGGTAGACAGGCATTGAAATAAAAATGTCGGGCTTAAACTATTGTTTATGCTCTGCAAAAGCATTTTTTATGCTCAGCAAAAGAGCAATAATAGCAATGTGTAAATTAAATGCCCACCGTCAAGGTAGTTTATGGTCGGGTGCAACTGGGGTTAACTTTGGATTGGATCACAGTTCCTCTGGTCACCTGAACAAATATATTGATGTGGCCCAAAATCATAATACAGTGTTATAATCGTCACCCTACACCACCAGTAAAGGTTTGAAATTCATTTTTTTCTTGCGTCACGTTGCATCAGTTTTTGGTCGTTCCTTGTTGCGGTTACAGGCTGGATATGTGCATGATCGCTTGGCGACAGCCGCTGATGTACAACCGGCTGTATAAAATAACACATCATTGACAATTGAATATGTTTGTCCAGACAGTAGGCCTAAAACGTTCCCCTATGCATGACATGTTGTCAAATTCTCCCATATCTCTTTGCCTGCCACAGCCCTAACTTAGACAACACATCCTCACATTCCTAAACAGACCTCTTCCCAGAGAAATTCCAACGGGATTGTCCGTCTGCATCCCCCGTCCTCCCTCTTTCAGGCTGGCAGGTGGAAGGAATGTGTCAGGCTCCTTTCCCACTCACCGTGTTTCCAGAGGGGATTAAACCGGAAGATGAATGCCGCTTTCCGATCATCCGCTCGGAAAATCTCCCCTCTTACCGTATTCAGTCGCTCATTCCGAGTGCCGATGTCACACCTGATAGGGAGATGGCTGAGTCGGTTGGTGGACATCCAGACTCCACACGATGCCTTTGTCACTGGGAAGCCTCGGAGGACCCGTGGTGTTGACAATGTTACAGCATTTCATTGGCCTGAACCGGACGCTGTTTGAAACCCGATCAAACCGTGCAGTTCGTTCTGCCCATGTTTACTGAAGAACCGTAAATTACTACAAACCCAGAATGTTCCAGTCTACCTGATCCTGCCTGTCCGATGGGCTAATGAACTGTGCTTGCAAACTGGCCAAGGGTTTGCTGGCGCAATCGGCAACGCTTCTTCGTGGTTGTGGATGTGCTGACGAGAAGGTACCAGGTTCTCAAGCCCAGTGAGAGTCAGGACCCAATCTGTGGCAGTCAACAGATTTGAAGACCCCTGATCGACAGTATAGCCCATTAGTGGCTGTGGGTGCCACTGCTCACCTGAATGACTAGTATGCATAGGATATAGTGGAAGGCAGAGGCTGTGTATTCTAGATTAACTGACACAGACATGATGTACATACATGAAGACAGACAGACCAGCCTTAAGATTGCTGGCTGTGCATTCCTGGCGTTGATTGGACCACGATGGAGGCTGGTCTCTGTGGCTCCCCTGGTCAGCCCAAATAGGGATCGTCTGTCTGTCTGGTCCGAGCAGGAATGCTCGAAGGGAGCAGCGTTCCTCTTCTTACGGGGATTTAGCCACGGAATGTCAAACTCAGTGCCACGGAATGTTGAACTCCGGAAAGCTGTTTACAACGTCAATCTTGATCAGACAGGCACCTGCCCCGAGCATGTCTTTCTCTCTGTCTCTCTTCATCCATTACTCTCTCTCCAACTCTCTTCATCCCTGATGCCCCTGTTCTTCTCCCTCCCTGCCTCCCCCCTCACCTCGATCCCTCCCTCCCCTCCCACCCTCTCTGGATATACCAGACGCCTCCAGACCCAATAACCTGATCCTTGATCTCTCTTTCGTCACACATTTTGTCCGGCCATGCCACGTTCACTCCAATGTAGTCAGTCCTCTTTTAGAAAGGGAGAAAACTGAGAGGCTCATGGACTAATTAAAAAAATGCAGCATAGGCCTATTTCATATGGAAAATATTGATTTCATATAAGGTGGAACTGCGATGCATATGTGCCTGCATCTTGCATCTTGCTCAATCTCGACACGAGTCACCATACCAAGGACACACTGATGGAAAGCCATGGAATAAAAGTACTATATCTCCACAAGTAATATATCCTGACTGGACAGATTGGTTCCTTCTTCCCCCGTTGACGGAAACCTGTGTACTGTAGAGTATATTCCTCAATGCCCTAGCCCGTCCATCATGTCAGAACCGCGTATTTGTAGCCCCTGGTACAGAGCAGAGCCAACACGCTGATGGAGTGTGATTGTTATTACCCAGGAGCCTCTCTCCTCAATGCCCATGCCTGTTATCTTCGATGTTGCAACGGAAAGTTGTGAAGGTAACTGGCCGAGTGTGTATATTTCCAAATATCCACATTCAGGATATTTTTTGGTGGGACAAAAAACGTTTTTACCTAACTCAGTAGCTGTGACGAATATACATGGACGGGGGAGTGGACCACCACTATAGTATGACGCTTTTCACAAAACGGATGTCACGTGTTCATCTACGTAAGTAATGTTGTCGATTTTGTTCTGCTGCTTGTGAATGCTCGCCGAACAGTAAGAACCTAGCTATTTATTTTTTGATATTCCGGTATTTTCCTCAACATTTTCTGTTTAGTCTTAATATTTTATTTTGTTGTAGTTAGGACCACAAAGGTCTTGTTATATTCCTAAGGCATGTGGTTTGCTCGTAGTTCAGCGTTTTCGCTAGCTTTTCTTGCATTTCTAGCTAACAAGCTAACGTTCACTATCTAATAGTAGTGGGCTAACTCTCAGTTAACTTGAATTCGCATGTATACACAAACTGAGTTCAAACCTTTTTTATTTCTCCTTTATGTGACAACAGCTATCAACTAGTGAGCTGTCCAAGATAACAAAATGGTAAGTTGCAAGCTTGCGTCAAATGATCTGTGGCGCTGTAGCTAAGTTGTTTATGTGTTACAAAAATGTTAGCAAACGTTTTGTCTGATCAATGTTAAATTGTGCCTCCTTGTCCACCCTTTTCTAGGGTGAGAGGAAAGGACAAAACCACTACTACCCTCCAGATTTCGACCCACAAAAGGTAAATATAGGCACACCCCTGTCATAACATAGAGTACCGCAATCCAGAATTCAATTATACTATATTCAACCTGTTCTCCGTCTCCCAACTCTATGGTTACTTTCGTTCTCCCCTCTTCCTCAACCTTTTCCTCAAATCCACGCTCTCCCTCTTTCTCTCTACTTCCCGGTCTTCAGCATGGCTCTCTCAATGGTTACCATGGAACTCACGCCTTACGGGAGAGGGCCAGGAAACTGTCTCAGGGTATCCTCATCATCCGGTCAGTAACGCAGGAACACACAAACACACACACACACACAGACTGTGTTCATTGATCACAAGGGAATTAATCTATTTGTGTATGTTTACAGGTTTGAAATGCCCTATAACATCTGGTGTGATGGCTGTAAGAACCACATTGGAATGGGTACGGTACACTTTGTCATTTTCCAATATTGGTCAGTTAAAAATGTGGAGAAATTAGCTTCTCAAAAGGTAGATTACCTTAACCCTTTGCTTATGTTAGTCGGAGATATTTATGTTTTCCTAACCTGCTTTGCTCATTCTAACCTGCTACAAATATATCCCATCTGACATGAACAACATCCCGTCTAGACAAAACTTTGTTTCATCATCCATGTCATTGGGTTGTCCAGGTGTGCGTTACAATGCGGAGAAGTCGAAAGTGGGGAACTACTACACCACGCCCATCTACAGGTACGTCCAGAAACGTGTGTAGACCTTTGTGTGTGTGTCCACTTCTCTGTGTAGTGTGTGTGTGTGTCTACCTCTTTGTGTTTGTGTCTGTGTCGCTCTCTCTCTCTGTGTGTGTTGACCCATCTGTCTTTGTGTGTGTGTCTGTCAACCTTCTGTGTGTGTCTGTTCTAGGTTCAAGATGAAGTGCCACCTGTGTGTGAACTACATAGAGATGCAGACGGATCCGGCCACCTGTGACTATGTGATTGTGAGCGGCGCTCAGAGGAAGGAGGAACGATGGGACATGGCCGACAACGAACAGATCCTCACCACCGGTACGTCTCTGTCTCCAGCCGCGTCCTCTTCCTGGACCTCTTCAAGTGGCGGTGACGCAGCGAGACGCTGACATTCAGCCCACCTCTCTCCTGCGTTTTTATACCTTTTTAGGGTAACCGACTATTAATACCATCCATTACTGAGGACAAACTGTTGATTAGTCCGATCTGAATCATTAGCATGCATCGAGTGGCATTGAACGTGTGAAACACATTTTTTATGTGGTTTTAATAACGGTGCACAATGCTGTAGTCAGAACGAATTGATATAGCACTTATAGTTATAGAATGTACCACATAGAATGTATCACCTAGGGGCTACATCATATGCATCCATTTGGAGTAACGCTCCAAGAAGACAAAGCGATCGTCAAGGCCTCTGACTGTTAATAAATGTCCCAGGCCTTTCTCAAACTGTCGCCTTCGCGTTTCCCAGAGCGCAGCGAGAAGGAGAAGCTGGAGACCGACCCGATGTACAAGCTGGACCACGGTGGGAAGGACCAGGAGAAGCTGCGGAAGGCGCTGCCCTCCCTGGCCGAGCTGCAGGACCACAAGGCCGGGTGGAAGGACGACTTTGTGCTCAACAGCACCCTCCGCAGGACGTTCAGGGTAAGTGCGTCGCACCCCGGCGACGGCTCTTCCTTTGTAGTTGTACTGTGGGGTTCAATGAAGCGCGTCAAAATAACTAGCGGGAAAGGGTGGGGCTGGACGATGTTCTGTCTGACTAGACGTTCCACCCCCCCCCCCCCACTGCTGTACGACGCGCAGGCTGAGAAGAAAGTTATGGCGGAGGAGGAGGAGAAGGACAACTGTGTGAGGAAAAGGACCAATCTGTCCATCCCTCTGCTGCCCGAGAAAGAGGAGGACAGGAAACTGGCAGCGCTGCTCACCTACACAGCCCCGTACTGTAAGTGGGCACACACGCACGCACACACACACACAAGCTATGACACAGGCATGCGTAAACAACACTCGCCATCACACACACACGACCCTTTTCCTAAATGTTCTCCCTCCTCCTCCTGGCCGCTCCTTCAGCCTACGATAACAGGCAGCAGTACAAGCGGAAAGAGATCTCCAGCCGCTCCTGGTTCAGTCCCACCGCCACCCCGACGGGGAGTCCCACCGGCAGTCTCCTCCAGAAGCTGTGTCTACAGGGGAAGGGATCGGCGCTCCCCAGGGCCCCGGGCCCCTCGCTGACGGCCCCGAGTCCCCAGAGTCTCATACGCAGGTAGTTCCCTCATGGGATCCACTCGCGTTTAGCCGCCAGTGTTACGTAGGAACACGACTAAACTTAGTGGACAGGTCACCGATCCGTGCTTGTTCGTCCACAGGAGGACCGAGGGCTCAGGCTGCCGTCTTGGGACCGGCGCTACGGCCACGCGCAGGACATCCGATCCTGGGCCCGGCGACCCGGGATGCGGTCCCTCTCGGCGGCGGGGGGGACGCGGCTTTGCTCAAGCACCGAGGACCGGGGCGACGGTTCTGGCCGTGGAACAACCCAGGCAGGGACAGGAAATGGAGGAAACGAATCTGGCCGCTAACACCTCAGAGGGCGACGGAGGACGATCGAAAGGAGAGGATTGTGGGACGGCTCTGGGGGACAGTAGTAGCTTGGTACTAAGGCCGTCACTGGTTGTGGACTACAGTGACTCCTCTGACTCAGACCCTGGACCATGAGGATGGACATTGAACTATTTGCTTTGTGTTTGAGAAACCTGGTCCCTTGCTCTATGGGCAAACAAATTGTTTAACTAACTGAATAAATATAAAACACTGTCTGTTTGTGACCAAACTGAAAAGGAAAAGTGCGCATTTTTGTTCCTGTTTTATTGTTGAGGAAGATAATGCTAAATAAAGGGATTTGGCTATTCCTGACCCTTGAAAATAAACTCTTTTTGTTGGGGGAAATAGTTTT
>JACXGK010000981.1:25156-63216 GCA_016801125.1 Novumbra hubbsi
GGGGGGGGGGGGGGGGGGGGGGGGGGGGGGGGGGGTGCGAGATTAGAGGTTTCCGTGTCTCCTGTACTCTGCTCCCGAAGTCCTCAGACTAGCTACGCACTTGCAGAGGATGGCAGCCTTGTTCAGTGTTGTGGTGATCGGCATTTTCTATACTTGTTGTGCTCAGTTATTCCCGGTCCGAGATGGGTACGTGTTTTGTACTGAGCATTTTTCTGTTGCGCTACTATAAACCTTACTGCCAAAATGAGTGAAGTTAACGGTAGATTGCATTATGCAAGTAACTAACATGTCGTTTTTGATAGTTGTGTTTTTCGTAATGTTTTAGTTTTCACATTTTGTCCTTGATTATTCAGTTCAGCAATGTTGTGATCTGTTTTTTTAGGCGTCGATCAGGTGGATTTGTTAGTAATCGCAGGTAGGGTTTATAATAATTTACTCAACAGACTTATTTTGTGGCTATATCAACATTGTCCATATAAAAACATCCATGTTTTTTTTGTTTAATAATATTTGTACCTTTATTAGAAATATGGCCCTAATCGTGGGAACACTAAACTATATAAAGTTTTCTTAATGTATGAATTTGTGCCCTATCCAGATTTAAAGAGATTTCACTGGACGAGTATTGGGGTCTACATAGGTAAGTTCAATGACCCTAAAAATGAAATCTACTCCACCACATTGAACATTTGTATCTGAACTATATATTTTTTGATGTGATTACAGTGAAAGAAATCCTTTGGACCACCTCAGTTCCTCTCCAAGGTACAGCAAGTCTCCAAAAAGCAACCTAGGTCTTTCAAGTGGTTCTCATATCTTTCTTTTTTGCAACTTTTAACACCTGGTTAACTTAACGAAAAAGCCCATTGCAATTGTGTATCCCGGTCAGACATGTGAGGAGTGGCGTTTTCTTCACTGCTCCTCCAGCTGAGAGAGGAGGTGTTATAAATCTATACTACTGTTTTTCTGCTAGATGTTTATTTTCTCCATCAGAAGCAATACGGAGTAGTCTCTGTCCGCTCCCTTTTTGTTTCCTCCCCTGTCCTCCCCCAGGTTCATCCTAATGGCCCCTAACCTGCTGAGAGCGGGTAGTGAGGAGACCATCTACCTGGAGGCCAATGGCCTAACCATCCCTGTCCTCGTCACCATAAAAATCACCAACTACCCGTCCGGCAGGCGTATCCTCCTGCAGGAGACCGTTACGCTCGGCCCGGAGAACAGCTACCACATGCTGAAGACCATCCAGGTGAGGGGAGGGATTGGATGAGGACTGGTGGATTGCGGTTTCGGCAGTAGGGTGGGACCAAAAGCATCTGCTCGATTGCTGTGGTCAACGTCAGGTTAACCAAGATAAACGGATGAGGAACTTTCCTGCCCTCTAGGTAGCCCGTGAGGTCAACTCCGCCCACATTTAACCAACTCTGCCAACTCCGCCCACATTTAACCAACTCAGCCGTTTCAGCATTGGACTAGTGACCAAAGGCTGTCATTTTTCCCATTAGCATAGCAGCTGTAGTAACTTTAAGTAACACTGGTTTAAAGTGCCCGCTAAATGTCTAAAACATGAATGTAAAATGTTACATATTAGCTGCCTGTTTGGGGTAACTGTTGGGTTTCTTTCTGGAGTGGGTTTGCACATTTTATATTTGTATTTGATTGGGAAAAACCTTCGGGAAATATTAGGACAAGTAAATTAACACACGCAGATTTGCTTGAATACCAGCTTGCACATTTTATACGTGAAATATTCAGTATCGAAATCTAATTCCATTCACTCCCCCCCGTGACAATTCCGGCGATTTGATTGAATTCACCTGAACCGCGAAACGACATGATGTCTCTTCCTCCAGTTCCATCTGGACAGAGCTGAGGATTCCTCCAAGCACCAGTATGTGAACCTGAAGGCAGAGTTCGGAGATTATCATGTGTCTGAGCAGGTGATCATGGTATCCTTACAAGCTGGTTACATCTTCATCCAGACAGACAAGCCCCTCTACAACCCCGGAGAGACTGGTGAGATAGGGGGAAGAGTGCTGTGGGGTGGGGGAGGGACAAAGCAAGAGGGGAGAGCTTTTGTATAAGGTGCATGAATGCGGGAGATTTGAATTAAACTCCCTCTCTGTGTAGTACGGGTTAGAGCCTTCGTGTCTACACCAGCCTTCAAGACCTTCAGCAGCTCCATCACCGTAGAGTTCCAGGTAGTCTCCAATCTCAACGCCAATTGACGTCTTGCAAGATGATTTATGTGGTAGTCTGACCACAGGTTACGTTCTGAATAGGAAACATTTTTGTCATTCAAGAGTTAAGATCTCTGTGTGTGTGTTTGTCAGAATTCAGATGGCGTTGTAGTTAAACATGTCTCACGGACAAAAGCTGACAATGGAATCTTTGCTGATACTCACACTCTCTCTGACATTGTCAAGTAAGTTGCGTCCATCGGGGTAAATAATAAAAATCCTAATAAAAGAGGTCCTGGTTGCCTGGGTTTCTGTCTTCTGGGGATGTGTATACCTGTGTTTTCATCACAGTGAGGGCACGTGGAAGATCACCGCCAAATTCGATAACTTGGAACAGAACAAGTTCAGCACTGAGTTCGAAGTGAGGAAGTACGGTAAGTATTGGCCTACAGCATTCCTTCAGCTCCTTCCTTCAGAAAACCCTCTCCTCCAATTTAAAAAAGGCATCCAAAGATTGGCATATGATGTCCACTGGTAATTGGGAGAGGCTGTGTTAAGGCTGCCACTTGTAAGGCTGTCTGTCAGAGTGACGGCAAAAGCTGTAGTCTGAGCTTGGGGAGCCTGCGCTTGGGGAGCCTGAGCTTGGAGAGCCTGAGCTTGGAGAGCCTGAGCTTGGGGAGCCTGGGCTTGGGGAGCCTGAGCTTGGGGAGCCTGAGCTTGGGGAGCTAACTCGATTCTTGTTTGCAGTGCTGCCTGCTTTTAACGTCACACTGACGCCCAGGAAGGCCTCCCTCAGTCTGGACGACACGGAGCTGGTGGTGGAGATCACAGCCAGGTTAGCACTTGTTAGAGCCACAGCCTTTGGCGTACAACAACATCCTTTCGGGGGTGGTGACCCTACAGAATGATGCTTTGGGTAATCAAAACGCCATGAGGTGTGTCTCCAAATGACCCTTGATATTTGACATTTAATGAGCCCTACGTTCGGTCTAAACTTAGCCGGCGACAGTGACCGGGCCTTCTCATTTACGTTCCTAGTCACGTTGTGTATCTCTGGTCCCTTTCCGGGAATTCGGTTTCTGTTGCCGTAGATACCTGTACGGCGAGGAGGTGCAAGGAACGGCCTACGTGGTGTTTGGGGTGGAGATTAACAAGGAGAGGAGGCGATTGCCGTCGGTCAAGCAGGTCACCGACGTGAGTGATCGCGATGGGGCGGCATTTTTGAAGTGCCCCAGCAGGCCCCGCCCCGCTCGGCCACCGACAGACGAGCGCACTTCGAACGCAGGCCGACGACACTTCCGGAATATTGCATTCCAAAAGGCATCGTCTGGGCGCGTTTTGTAACTGTGTATAATCCGCCGTGTGTTGTGTGTCCCCCACGCGCTGTGTCCTCCCAGCTGCAGACAGGCACCGTTACGTTGACCGTGGACGAGATCAGGAGGGCCTACCCCGAACTCCGGACCCTGGTGGGTCACTCCATATACGTCAAAGCCTCGGTGCTCACCAAGTCCGGTGAGGAGCGTTGATTGAACGAAGTTAGTGGCACCCGTGAGTGCCGACTGCGGTACTTTGCGGTGCTCCCCAGGTTAACGCCAGTGGTTTTCCTTGGTGCGCCCGACACAATCTTGTTTATTTATTCCTGGTAGGCAGTGACCTGGTGGAGGCGGAGAAATCTGGCATTAAAATAGTGGAGTCGCCCTTTGTCCTTACCTTCATAAACGCGCAGAAATACTTCAAGCCTGGCATGCCCTTTGACCTGATGGTAATGTCTGAACAGTTTGTGTGTTCACGTCCAAATGAAACGCATTGGGTACAAATGGGTTTTAGTAAAGTTCTAATGCTTTTCTATAGATCCAGGTAAGTTTCCAAGATGGTTCTTCAGCCCCTAACGTCCCGATCCGGATGACCCACCTGGCCAGTCCAATCACCAGCCACAGTGGTACCGTCCAGGTCTCCATCAACATGCCTACTGAGCTACAGACTCAGACTATCATTGTAAGTACTGTAACTAGTGGTTATAACCAGCAATGACCTGCTATAGCCACCCTTGTCGCAGTTAATGGCGTTTATAACCTGCTATAACTTGAGCTACCAATTTGAGCTAATGGTCCCTTATATTCAACTATATCCAGTTTCAGTAGAGCCCACGGTGCTTATAAACAATTATAACAACTCATAAATACAATTGTCATCACTGCCTCTATATCCTGTGTGGTTGGAGTGTGTATGTGTCTCCTTTAACACATGCCTATTAACCCTAAACACACAGGCGGAAACCATACAGACGGGCCTCAGACCCGAGCAGCAGGCCACACAACGCATGACCCTTGAAGCATACAAGGCCTTTGACTCAGCGAGACCAAACTACCTGCACGTCTCCACCGGAACCTCCACGGTCTCTCTCGGTCAGAATACGGGGATCAACATTCACATCAAGGCTGCGGATGAAAAACACCGGGAGCTTATCACTCACATCACCTACCTGGTGAGTAGAGGACAATAGATGAGTATACCTGGTGAGTAGAGGACAATAGATGAGTATACCTGGTGAGTAGAGGACAATAGATGAGTATACCTGGTGAGTAGAGGACAATAGATGAGTATACCTGGTAAGTAGAGGACAATAGATGAGTATACCTGGTGAGTAGAGGACAATAGATGAGTATACCTGGTGAGTTGAGGACAATAGATGAGTATACCTGGTGAGTAGAGGACAATAGATGAGTATACCTGGTGAGTAGAGGACAATAGATGAGTATACGTGGTGAGTTGAGAACAATAGATGAGTATACCTGGTGAGTCGAGGACAATAGATGAGTATACCTGGTGAGTAGAGGACAATAGATGAGTATACCTGGTGAGTAGAGGACAATAGATGAGTATTCCTGGTGAGTAGAAGAAAATAGATGAGTATACCGGGTGAGTAGAGGACAATAGATGAGTATACCTGGTGAGAAGGGGACAATAGAGTATACCTGGTGAGTAGAGGACAATAGGTGAGTATACCTGGTGAGTTGAAGAAAATAGTTGAGTATACCTGGTGAGTAGAGGACAATAGATGAGTATACCTGGTGAGTAGAAGACAATAGATTAGTATACCTGGTGAGTAGAAGACAATAGATAAGTATGCCTGGGGAGTAGAAGACAATAGATTAGTAAACCTGGTGAGTAGAAGTAGATTAAAAATGCACATTCTTAAAATCATTGTACTCTCCAATCTGTCATGGAAGCTATAGTGCTCAAGAAACCCTAACTGAATTTCCTGCACTACAGGTGCTGAACAAAGGCAAGATAATTATTGCCAAGCAACTGGATGTCAGGGGTCAGGTACTAACGAAAGTTCCATTATTCATCACCACGGAGATGATGCCCTCGTTCCGCTTTGTGGCGTTCTACGTGCTGCCGTGGGCGGGCATTGGGGAGGTTGTGGCGGAATCTGTGTGGCTGGACGTGGAGGACGCCTGTGTTGGGGCGGTGAGTCTGACACCCGACGTGGGATAGCTATTGTATGTGTCTCTCAAATAAGACCATTTTCAACTGAGTAACCCGACACGCGATGCCTTGGGGTTAGGGTCTTTGACTCCATGGTGCCAGCTGGACCCAAGCCCCTGAATTGACACCACCTACTGACAGTATTCTAGTTTTCTGTTAGTCACATGACCTGCTCCCTGTCCCCCCACCTTCCCCAGCTGAGTGTGGGCCCCGCCCGCTCTAGACCCCAAGACTACTACCAACCGGGGAATGTGCTAAATGCCCGGGTGCGAGGAGATCCTGGCGCGGCGGTCAGCCTGGTGGCGGTGGACAACGCCGTGTTCCTGCTCAACAAGCACAGGCTTACACAGAGGAAGGTGTGTGTGAACTGCATCCCACTGCTAGCAGACCTCCATAGCTGGGCAGGGTCGGACCTCCATAGCTGGGCAGGGTCGGACCTCCGTAGGTGGGCAGGGTCGGACCTCCGTAGCTGGGCAGGGTCGGACCTCCGTAGGTGGGCAGGGTCGGACCTCCGTAGGTGGGCATGGTCGGACCTCCGTAGCTGGGCAGGGTCGGACCTCCGTAGCTGGGCAGGGTCGGACCTCCATAGCTGGGCAGGGTCGGACCTCCGTAGCTGGGCAGGGTCGGACCTCGGTTGCTGGGCAGGGTCGGACCTCGGTTGCTGGGCAGGGTTGGCCGTGTTTGGTCCCCGGACAGGAGTCCTGGTGCTAGAAGGGGTTTGGGAGAGCCAGTAGCAACCCTCCGGTATAAATATCAAAGTCCAGTGAAGCAGTGGACAGGGGTGTGGCCCCTAGACAGGTGCTGTCTTTTGATTGGGCGTTAGACATGGCCTCCAATCATGCCTAGCTTCCGATTGGCTTATACGTCCCCACTCCTCCCCCAACATCCTCTCCCCAGGTGGTTGCTGGAAAAGGGATGGTTGGCGTTTTCAGTCAGCCTGCCGGGTCAGTATGAGAGCACCTTAACACGTGTTGGTCCAAAACACCCCTCTATTCCTCTGTGACCTGTCAGATCTGGCAGGTGGTGGAGGGTGGGGATATAGGCTGCACCCATGGTGGAGGTGGAGACAGGTGGAAGGTCTTCAGCGATGCTGGACTGGGGTTCTTCTCCAACAGTGCTGGAGTCACCCAGACCAGAAATGGTATTACACTCACACAGACACACACACACACAGCTCCAGGAAAATGTACGTGACTTACAGGGTGTGTGAAATCCACAAATATTTACAGGCTTTCCTACCGCGGTCATTCAGTGGGTGATGACTTTCGTGTTTGCTTATTGCGTTACGAAACAGCATGTGTTTACAAACCCATCGTATTTGTCTTTACTCTGAGTGTTCAGTATTATCCAATAGTTCAAAGGCTTCTATTGAGCTTCTTTGGCTTTGAAAAAAAGCCTAGAACTTCCTTCTCTCGATGTGTCTGTGTCTCTTATTCAGGCCTCCAATGCCATGCCAGGGCCAGAAGGAGGCGCTCCGCTGAAAAGTTGCAGCTCAAAACTAAACTTGGTCAGTGCATTTCATTAAATGATTGATTGATATATTGGTTTGTTAAAATGCTACAATAGTATGATTTTTGGGGGGTTAATTCACATGTGAAATGGATGGGTGAGGGATGGATGAATGGTTAGGTTTGAGTGGTTGGACGGATAGATGAATGGGGTAAGTTTGGTTGGTTGGATGGACGGATGGATGGATGGTTAGGTGTGACTGGTTGGACAGACGGATGGATGGTAAGGTTTGACTAGTTGAATGGACGGATGGATGGTTAGGTTTGACTGGTTGGACGGACGGATGGATGGTTAGGTTTGACTAGTTGAATGGACGGATGGATGGTGAGGTGTGACTGGTTAGACAGCTGGATGGATGGTTAGGTTGGACTGGTTGGACAGACAGACAGGCAGACGGATGGTTAGGTCTGACTGGTTGAACTGGCTGATGGATGGTTAGGTTTGACTGGTTGGACATCCGAATGGTGTGTTAGGTTTGACTGGACGGACGGATGAATGGTTAGGTTTGACTGGTTGGACGGACGGATGGATGAATAGTTAGGTTTGACTAGTTGAATGGACGGATGGATGGTTAGGTTTGACTGGTTGGGCAGACGGATGGATGGTTAGGTTTGACTAGTTGAATGGACGGATGGATGGTTAGGTTTGACTGGTTGGACGTATGGACAGGTGTGACTGGTTGAATGGACTGATGGATGGTTAGGTTTGACTGGTTGGAATGGATGGATGGACGGTTTAGTTTGACTGCTTGGACAGCCGGATGGATGGTTAGGTTTGACTGGTAGAATGGATGGGCGGATGGTTAGGTGTGACTGGTTGAATGGACTGATGGATGGTTAGGTTTGACTGGTTAGAACGGATGGATGGATGGTTAGGTTTGACTGGTTGGGCGGATGGACGGATGGTTAGGTGTGACTGGTTGGACGGCCGGATGACAGATCCGTAGGTTGATTGGCTGTTCCTGAGCGTCCCCCTTCCCCTGTGACCACAGAGGGCCACTACAAAGAGAAGCTGCAGCGGCGGTGTTGCGCGGACGGCCTGAGAGACGTGCCCATGCCGTACTCCTGCACCCGGCGCTCCCTCTACATCACCGAGGGATGGGAGTGCATGAAGGCCTTCAGGTATTCAATCCAGCCGAAGGCGGGTCGGGGGCGAACCCCCAAACCCAATCTGAACCCACCCGTTTGGCACTTCCAGGTTTTGCTGCTCCGGGTACAGAGGGGAGGAGTTCGACACCCGCCTGCCCCCGACCACCCCCCCACCCCACTCCCCCACCACCACAATTTATGCTGGCCCTCGCACTTACGGTAGCAGATGTGACATTGGTTAGGTTGTTCAGTTCCTGGGGTCATTGCATAAGAACCAGTGTTTATGGCAACCTGTGTTTCTTCTCAGACGAAGATTTGTTAATGGAAAGCCACATTGTGATGTTGTCCCTCCCGAGACTCATGGGGGCCAGAGGTGGCGCCGGGGGCGCCTCTGCTAGGGAGCTAGAGGAGGAGGTAGAGGAGGAGGATGACGACTACATGGAGGAGAGCCAGGTGACTGTGAGGTCCAAGTTTTACGAGTCGTGGCTGTGGAGGGACTTGGTGCTTCCCGGCGAGCCTGAGAAAGGAGGCCGAGATGGGTGAGTGTGTGTGAGTGGGCGGATGTGGGCGGATGTGTGTACCTCCCCGCACAACCGGACACGCTGAGAGACCAAAGTTCTGGCCACCCGAAGAGACTTTGACCGCTCGATACTTGGCGTCCTACAGCCTGTTTCCCGCTAGGGCCGCATGTCCGTGAGCCCATGTGACGGCACGGGTAGTCCTCTTTCACCCTACGATGTTATCAGCTTCCTGAATCCCCAGAGTTGCTCCATATTTGAGGTCCCACTGTGATTAGCCAAGCAAACGGCTCTGAACAAACAGCCCGTTTGGCTGTTGATGTTTGGTATTATCTGGACCCCTAACCGCTGCTGCCAAGAACGGACATGAGTCAAAACACAACAACATCTGCAGTAATGTGTTCTAAACCAGGTGGTTCAAATCAGGCGACAGCATCTGTTCGTCACAAGCTAGCCTTTTTTCAGTGTCTAGCCCCCCGATAAAATGTTTCACTGTGTTCATTTCATAAGCTAGTGGCTCACAAGCCTTTTTCCGTTCAGATTGGCTTTCCTGGATGTGGATGATGTCTTCCCAGACACCATCACCCAGTGGGGGATACTAGCCATCAGCTCCTCACCTATCACAGGTAGGCCCAACCCCCTTCTCCTGGAGTAGCCATTGGCCCAATCTCAAATCAAACCAGGAGAGCGATGCCATATGCCCTCCCTGGCAATGTGACCTGTCTATCAGAGGGAGCCGTGGGTCTGTTTTCCCTGGTGGTAAACGGGATTGGGCCAAACAGCTTTTTCAACCGGATTCCGAGTCGTGTTCGAGTGTGTCCGTCGTGTTCTAGACAGCCGTATGACGCCGGAAACGACACGGAACATAGCCGTGACTCTTGGTTTCTCAGGGAACAGTCCTTGACTCCTTGGGCTGCGCTTTTTCCAGGGTTCTGTGTGGCCGAGCCGTGGAACCTGCGCATGTGGAAGAAGTTCTTCGTGGACCTGAAGCTGCCTCACTCTGTGGCGAGGAACGAACACGTGGAGATCAAAGCCGTGCTCCATAACCATGGCGAAGACGACATGGAGGCGAGCCCCCCCCTTCCCTTCCTTCCTCCAGTGACGACACACTTGCACGTGGGGGGATGGAACGCGCCCATGCCGGTTGTCACTGTATACTATTCTAGGCCCATGGGCACGCCCACAAGGTCGCCGTAGCCGCGGGCACGCCTTGGAAACGAAGGCAGTGGACGGCCCCGTCCCCCTCGTGACGCGTTAAAGGACATACTCATGTGGGAAAATCCACCGATCTGTAGGGCACAATGGGTCATTCTTCTCCTGTGTATGCTGAATGCTGTTGTGAAGATGGAGGCGCAAAGTGTCTCGTCATGTCCAGTGTCTCCTTTTGTTTGTTGAAGGCCCCGTTTCTCCCCCCCTCCATTCTCCCCCAGGTTAAGGTGGTGCTACTGAAGACGGAGGACATTTGCAGCGTGGCGTTCAATGAGAAGCATAGCCAGGAAGTGACGGTGAAGGGAAAGTCCTCCCTGGTTATCCCCTACACCGTCATACCCCTCAAGGCCGGCGAGATGCTCCTCGAGGTCCTCGCCGTGGCCAAGGGGTTCATGGGTAGCGACGGGATCAAGAAGAATCTCCGCGTGGTGGTGAGTGACTTCTCCGCCCCGGGGGATCCCCCCGAGGACTGTAGTTCTCTGTCGCACGCTCTTCAGTCTGTGCCGCCCGCTGGTTGCTATAGAGACCTGTGGGTTGAGTCTACCTCAAATAGCTTGTTTTGAATCCCACCAAAAGGTTGAAGGGGTCCAGAAGACCAAAGTCCAGAGTTTCGTATTGAACCCGTCCAAGAAGGGAGGGCGAGGTGAGTCACGGAACACCTTCGTTATCTCTACTCAGTATTCGGTCCATCGTTGCTTAGCGCCTCCTTCCTTGTCCTCCAGACGGACGGCAGGTGGTGGAGGTGGACAAGGTAGACTTCCGCTCCCTGGTTCCCAAATCTCAGCCGGAGACGGTCATCAACATCCGAGGTGGGTTATACCGTGGGGGGAGATGCCCGGTGGCACCTCATCCAGGACGATACTGAAGAACATGAGCGTTCTCCCCCCCCCCCACACAGGAAACCTGCTGGCCGACACCATAGACAACAGCATCAGCGATGACTCCCTGGCCGCCCTCATCCAGATGCCCGGGGGCTGTGTGGAGCAGAACCTGGCCAGCATCACCCTGCCCCTGATAGCCGCCGTCTACCTGGACGGGTCCAACGACTGGGGGGCGGTGGGGGTGGAGCGCAGGGCGGAGGCCATCAAATACGTGGAGAAAGGTACCCGCGGATGGGGGAGATGGGGAGTTCGGGTGTTGTGAACCCACTCCAACAGCACTAATGAAAGGAATGACAGAGAAGGGTTCCTCAGGGTGGTTTTTGTGTGTCCGTTGATCTTACGCAGGCTACCAGAAGCAGCTGGTGTATAAGAGAAGCGATGACTCTTACCCCCCCTACAGCAATGAAGGCGCGAGCACATGGTATGGTATATGCGACGTTAATCGCAGAGCACTCTCATTCACTTCGCTGCTTATTTTTCCGTGGTTCTTTCTGCGCTACCTTAGGATCACAGCCTACGTAGTGAAGGTGTTCTCCATGGCTCGTCAGCTGATCAACGTGCGCCATGAGCACTTGTGTGGACCTCTGCTCTACCTGCTCAACAACAAACAACTGGCCTCCGGAGCTTTCAGAGAGGACAACCCCGTCTACAGCGCCACTATGACCGTGAGTACATAGACACACACAGACACGCACATATGTACAAACACACTTGTCTGGAGCAGGACAGGTGTTCCGTCTTCTGAACAGGTGTGTCTCTCGTCCAGGGTGGCGTTCAGGGGGCGGAGTCTCGGGCCACTCTCACGGCCTTCGTCCTCATAGCCATGGCGGAAGCCACTAAGGACGAGGAGCTGAAATGCGATGGATCTGAAAGCACCATAAAGGTTTCCTGGAACTTACCGTCAGATGTAAACCGGTGTCCTTAGATAAATATCAAGTCAGGGGCGGCCTCGGCTAGCTGAAAAATGTGTCCCTGCAAAAGGAATAATACCTGTGGAGACTCCTGATGTAAACAACAGAAACCTCTGTCATAAACAGCTGCATTGTTTTCATTACAGTAGTATAGAGAAAGGAACCAAGTGAAGAAAAGAAACCTAGATTCTATTATAGTCTCTAATGGGATTCAGCCAGGTAACGGAAGAACAGAAAAATAGTGTTTTATTCTTTTCTATTAGGATGGGGTCCAGAATGCTGCCAACTTTCTGAGAAGCAGGTACGCTCGCCTGGAAAGGCCCTACTCTGTGGCTATCACTGCCTACGCACTGTCCCTGGTTGACACACCTCCTTTTGACTCCCTCAAGGACCATCTGCTCAAAGTGGCCTCCCAAGGTAGGGACATTTCTACCTGTCTGTCTGCCTGTCTGTTTGTCTGCCTGCGTGTCTGGTTGCCTGCCTTCGTTTCTTACCTGTGTAGCCAGTAACCTGAAGGTCCCCGTTCTACCCCCAGAGGGGACCCTCTGGCCAGACAGCGAGAACAGCCTCTTCACGCTAGAGGCGACGGGCTACGCCCTGCTGGCCCTGGTGAAGACCGGTCACATGGCCGAGGCCGTCGCCCCGTTCGACTGGCTCAACGCTCAGCGCCGCCAGGGCGGAGGCTTTGGATCCACCCAGGTCGGTTGGGTCACCGGTCGCCGCGTCCAATAACTTCCGCTGTTTGTGGCTCTCCAGGGCCCCTTTGACCTCCGCGTTCCCCGTCCCGTAATGACATCGTTGACCCCCCCGTCCTCCTCTGCCTCCAATTCATCCACCCCATCGTCGTTCTCCTCCTTCAATCCCCTCCAGCCCACCATGGTGGTCCTCCAGGCTCTCTCCGAGTACCTGACCAAGAACCCCCCCCCCAAAGACCTGAGCCTCCAGGTGGACCTGAAGATCCCAGGGCGCACCGATCAGCTTTACAACTTCAACCCCCGGACCTCATACATTTCCCGCTCATCCAAGGTAGTGGGGATTGTTACTCATCCAGTTTCTTCTTTTCTATCGCTTGTCTGGAATGTTATATAATACGGGGTGTCCTTTTTTCCCTCTCTTATCGGAACCTTCTTCCTCATCATCTTTGTCCGGACCTGTTTAAATGTGTGCAACCGGATGGTGTGTACTGGTTCATCTGAAACTCTTTCTTCTTCTTTGGTGGTATTGCAGGCTCCCGTAGACCAGGGGTTCACAGTGGAGGCCAAGGGGAATGGCCAAGGCATACTAGAGGTTGTGACCTATTACAACGAGCTTCCAGAGGTCCACGAGAAGAGCACCTGTAAAAACTTTGACCTGGAGGTGACCATCGCAGAATCCAGTGGTAGGTCGGTTTCAAAGGCAACCCCAGAGTCATTCTCTAAGCCTGCATTTAACTCATCCTTGTGTGTTTTTGACCTGCGCCCTTGACAGAAAAGCCTCCTGCAGATGCCGAGAAGTCTTATAGCATCACCATTGACATCAGGTGAGAGAACCGATGGGGCTTTCTCGACACCTCAGAATGTGAAGGGATGTGAATCGCATACCGACTCCGCCCCCATGCTTCACTCCATCCCCCAGGGCACTAGGACCCAGGGAGGTCAGGATGGTTGTCCTGGACATCAGCCTGCCCACCGGGTTCGTCCCAGAGAACAATGACCTGGAGAGGGTATGAGTCCAGCCGCAGCCTTTGTGGAACCTACCTCGCTCTCTGGTCAGCGATGCACTCCCGTTCCAGAAATCGGCGTGGGGCCGCAAGGATGAGCGGGAAGTCTGGAATCCGATTTCTGGAAAACCTGGAAATTGTGGATCACTGTCCATGTCACGTGTCATGTTTGTCTTTCCCCACTAGATGGGGCCGGTGTCTGGACTTGTGGGTTCTCTCTGCGTCTGAATGCCC
This sequence comes from Novumbra hubbsi, assembly GCA_016801125.1. Classification (NCBI taxonomy): domain Eukaryota; kingdom Metazoa; phylum Chordata; class Actinopteri; order Esociformes; family Umbridae; genus Novumbra; species Novumbra hubbsi. Next base: position 38,875 of record JACXGK010000981.1, read on the forward strand.
CATATGGTTGACCGTGTTTTTGGGTTTGTTCCCCTGCAGCTGACCAACTCAGTGGACCGCTACATCAGCAACTTCCAGATTGTGGACAACCTTAGTTCAAGAGGCTCCCTCATCATCCACCTCTTCAAGGTTCCAGTATCAATTGAGCTTCTTTAAAACTAAAATCACTTGTCCATGTTGTATGCATTTCTTCAATGTTTTGTTTGCAAATGATTATATGTTTAATATAAAAAACTAACATGGCAGTGGTTGTCTGTGATCACGGGTCTTGGATCAGCTTTGGGAAAACACAACACTGTGACCTTGGTGGTTTAATTGTAATCCTCCTCTGTTTCCAGGTTTCCAACAAGGAGACTGAGACACTCACTTTCCGACTCCAGCAGACCTTCAAAGTGGGGCTCCTCCAGCCTTCCTCAGTAACTGTCTATGAGTACTACAACCCAGGTAGTCACCAGTAGTTTGTCTATGAGTACTACAACCCAGGTAGTCACCAGTAGTATGTCTTTGAGTACTACAACCCAGGTAGTCACCAGTAGTTTGTCTTTGAGTACAACAACCCAGGTAGTCACCAGTAGTTTGTCTTTGAGTAAAACAACCCAGGTAGTCACCAGTAGTTTGTTTATGAGTACTACAACCCAGGTAGTTACCAGTAGTTTGTCTCTAAGTACTACAACCCAGGTAGTCACCAGTAGTTTGTTTATGAGTACTACAACCCAGGTAGTTACCAGTAGTTTGTTTATGAGTACTACAACCCAGGTAGTCACCAGTAGTTTGTTTTTGAGTACTACAACCCAGGTAGTTACCAGTAGTTTGTCTCTAAGTACTACAACCCAGGTAGTCGCCAGTAGTTTGTCTATGAGTACTACAACCCAGGTAGTTACCAGTAGTTTGTCTCTAAGTACTACAACCCAGGTAGTCACCAGTAGTTTGTCTCTAAGTACTACAACTGCTGAGTTTAAACCCAAGCACAAGCTTTGGAATCTAAGAAAGGTTTTCAGTCTTGCCGTGTCCTGTAAGCTTCACATCAGGAAGGTCATCCCTTTCCTACTGACCCTAACCTGTTTTTCACTGACCCTAACCTCTTTTCCACCGACCCTAACCCTAACCTGTTTCCCACCGACCCTAACCCTAACCTCTTTTCCACCGACCCTAACCCTAACCTGTTTTCCACCGACCCTAACCCCTGCCTCTTTTCCACCGACCCTAACCCTCTCTGTCAGACCACAGCTGCAGTCGCTTCTACACTCCCAAAGAGGACCAGAAGGAGCTGTCTCAGATCTGCAGGGATGATATATGTCGCTGCACCGAAGGTCAGTGTGTGTGTGTGTGTGTGTGTGCACAGGTGTGCACAACTTTCCCTCCTAAATGTATTTATGCATACTGAAGTGTGTGTGAAACTGTCCAGTGAAAACTTGAGGCTTGAAGTTAGTGGCAGAAACCATTTAGCCAGACCGTCTCTGAGTGCGTTCGAATTCACACCTGTCATTTTGTGCGTGGTCACAGTGAAAGTAGAAGATCTGGTTATTTCTGGTTTAGGGTAGAACCTACCGTTAGGTGTTGTATTAAAAGTTTAAGTTACTTTTAGGTTTTGGCATTGCAGCTAGGTCAAGATGGGGCATAATGGTTTTTGAGGTTAAGGTTAGGGGATGTGGATTTATGTTTTCCGATCTCCACAACCTTAGAAATAACAATGTGTATGTTTGATGATAACGTGTCTCTCTCCTTGAAGGTGACTGCTGTGTGTCCAAGCCCACCGATGTCCCTATCCCTTATGGGGCACGAACTGACCACGCCTGCAAAGGGTTAAACCACGGTATTTTAAATTGCATCTGTGGCACACCTACAATGTTTTTGGGAGACCATGGCAGAACCCTGTGCAGTGGGCTTGATCCCCACTGGGGACACCACACATAACATCTATGCGTCCGGTACATGTATTGTATTGTATAGTGGGCTTGATCCCCGCTGGGGACACCACACATAACATCTATGCGTCCGGTACATGTATTGTATTGTATAGTGGGCTTGATCCCCGCTGGGGACACCATACATAACATCTATGCGTCCGGTACATGTATTGAAGCTAACGTCCGTGGTTTTCGTCATCTGTGGCTCATCGTGTCCAAGTCATTTCTGTGCTGCATTAGTATGTTATGTTTAACTTACAAGGCATGAGGGGGAGTGGTATATCGGTAATAGACCATGGCTAATATACCATGGCTAATATACCATGGCTAATATACATGGCTAAAAGCTGTTCTTAGGCCCTAAGCATTATGTGGCATTGCACTTATGAACAATTAACCAGCGCGGTTATTGGGTCCATTTGTGATGGGAACCACCTGGTTATTGGATCCATTTTACATGTGCTTGTTTGCTGTCTCTTTACTGCCCTCCAGTGTACAAGGCCAAGGTTGCGAATGTCTCCCAGAGTCAGTATGACCGATTTGAGATGAAGATCACACAGGTTATAAAGCAAGGTAATCCTCTTATGTCCTTTTATGTCACATTATTCACTGCAGCACAAGTGGTAGGTATAAAGTAAGTCTCCCCCTTAACCCCTCTCTCCCTTCCTCCCTCCAGGAGCGGAAGATGGGGTCAATGCAGACCAGAGTAGGGTCTTCCTGTCCCATTCTGGCTGTAGAGGAGGTCTGGATCTGAAGGAGGGTGCCGACTACCTCATAATAGGATCGAAGCGCGACCTCTGGCACAAGGACAGCAGGAACAGGTGAGGAGGCCCGTGGCCGGGTGACATTCAGAGAGAACGTGTGAGGAGGGAGGTGGGGGGGTCACTTTCAGAGAGAATGGGTGAGGAGGGAGGTGGGGGGGTCACATTCAGAGAGAACGGGTGAGGAGGGAGGTGGGGGGGTTCACATTCAGAGAGAACGGGTGAGGAGGGAGGTGGGGGGTCACATTCAGAGAGAATGGGTGAGGAGGGAGGTGGGGGGGTCACATTCAGAGAGAACGGGTAAGGAGGGAGGTTGCAGGTGACATTCAGAGAGAACGGGTGGGGAGGGAGGTTGCAGGTGACATTCAGAGAGAACGGGTGGGGAGGGAGGTTGCAGGTGACATTCAGAGAGAACTGGTGAGGAGGGAGGTGGCAGGCGTGTCTGTTTTTATTTTTGTTACTTTAATTTCTTCATTTTAATCAGCACTAAAGTTATGTCAATAAATTTATATTTCTTTATTCCATCTCTCCCTCTCTCTCCCTCTCTCTCTCTCTCTTCCTCTCCCTCTCTCTCTCTCTCTCTCCCTCTCTCTCTTGCTCTTCTCTTTCTCCTCCTTTTTTCTCCATTTCCATCTGTCTCTCTCTCCCCCGACTCTCTCTCCCCTGTCTTTCCCTCGTCTCTCTCTCCCCTGTCTTTCTCTCCCCCGTCTCTCTCTCCTGTCTCTCACTCCCCCGTCTCTCTCTCTCTCCTGTCTCTCACTCCCCCCTATCTCTCCCCCTATCTCTCAGTTTCACCTACATGCTGGGCAAGGACACCTGGGTTGAGCGCTGGCCGTCCCCTACAGAGTGTGAGACGGATCCCAAACTCAAGACCAGATGCGGTGATTTGAACAGCTTCAGCAAGGATTTCTCGGGCTGCCTTCTTTAAGTAGCCTCACTTGTCAACATCAGTCTACTGCAACCTATGTCACATCAACAGTCCCTGCTGGTTTCTCATTTACTTCTGGGTGTAGCGGACAATGCGTGTTCTGTTGTCTAATTGGCATGGTTACCGTCGGAGGAAAACAAGGTTAGCGTGAAGGTCCCAAACGTGGCAGGACTGATGTTATGCCTGGGTCGGCCTTGGATTGTGTTACTGGGGTATCAGCCATTAGACACAGAGCTACAGCAGATGGCATTCAACCACAACACACACACACACAAACACACACAGTGGTGATTGGAACACTCTCAGGTGGCTCAATGGAATATTGACTCACTCACTACTGTGTATAATGAATTGGTTCCAGAACATTCTACAGACAGGGAAAAACTGAATAAAAAAACTCCAGTGAGATTGTTTTCGGTTCAGAATGAATTTTTTTTCACAGTTGGTGGGTATCATGCTGGTAGCAGAACCATGTTTCTCCGCTTGCTACTGATTTGCAGATGATAAAGCTGAGGCCATTCAGTTTTTGCTCTTAACCAACACATTTGTTTGGTATGATTTATACATTCTTTGAGGGGTATTAGCTTGTGAAATATATATGTTTCACTGATTAATATAAATTAAAGTGAGGGAAAAAATAATTTTATGAACTGGAAGGTGTTTCAAATGTTTTATTATTAGCCATGTACAATGTTTAAACAATGTGCATGTAGTTACATGTTTGAATGACTCAAATTAATTATGATATACATATTGATTAGGTTAACAATAATGTATTGTTGTATACTGATTTGTCTTCCGGGGCTTTGTTGGTCTGTATAAACTGAAGGGAAACTTTAACTGAGGTGCAAGTTTTGTGCTAGTCATTAGGAAGTGCAGCTCAGTTTCCAGGAACACACACGGGTCAGGCACTGTGTCAATCAGCCACCATTGAGGAAACTGACATCCGAGTAACAGTAACAGAGTTGAATGATATGCTATCGCTCAATGCCACATGAACACGCATAACTCACAGTTTCCTTGGGAGTGTCAGTTGCGTGTGTGAAAGTGTGTGTCCATGCCCGTGCCTTCCGTGTTCTAAACAGGAAGGCCTGGTAACAGGCAGCTGGGCACACAGCTGGGCACACATGCTCAAAGGCGTGGGTACTGTAGTGCATGCGGGCATTCTGTCTTAGCGTGCACGCATTTCTGTTTGCTTCGCTTCGGCTGGCTTATCGCAGAGGTTTTCCTAAGAGCCACAGAGGTTAAAGTAATGTTGTGACAGAATAGGTTCACCTGTGTTTTGGCTTTCATGGGGATATTTCTTTTTTTAAAAACAACATTGACAGCTCCTTCATTCCTGAGCTCTGACCTCAGGCTTTTGAGATGGTGAAGTGGCCAGTCGTAGGGCTCTTGTTTGAGGCGCTGCTTATGGCAACAGATGTGGCCCAGGAAATAATTTGCTCTCCTGTGTTGTGAATCTGAGTACCAGCGGGCAACCAGCAGGGGGAGCCGTGAAAGTGTTTTGAAACCGCTTTGGGACCGGAGCGATCATTGACACGTTAACTCGGACACAACTCACTAGCGGTAAACTGCCAAGGCAGGAAGTTCCTACATGACTAGATCCCCTTTATTTCGGACTGTTTACTAATGTGGAAGGAGATGACGCGAGATTAACACTGGCCCCCGTGACAGGTGCAGTGGGCCTGTGTGGGAGGGAGGTAGGGTTGCTGTGTGTGTGTTGCCTGGCACCGATGGGGCAGAGAGGGGTACTCTAGGGGTAAAGATCCCGGGGAACCTGCTGGCCAGCCATAACACAGCAAGGGAATAGTCACGTTCTAGATACACGGTTCTATGTTACCGTATCAATGTTCCGACTCAAGTCCACGCACTCAGACCACATCAGCCCTTTCCTGATGCGGTTTCTGCAGACAGTTAACTGCTTTATCGTCATTATTAGGTTACAGGCCCGTGGGTAAACAACTGGTTGAATACACGTCGTGTTAAACCTCTCTTCCGCGTTGATTTAAATATTATCGTGGTGCAAAATGAAAACTGGTAGAATGAATGTGATGTTGAAACAACGTGGAAAATGGATGGCGCGGATTGCACAATTTAAAGAAGAGATTTTGAATAATGCCAGAAAGCATAAAAAAATATGTTTGGGTCAACTGATGTCAAACCGATTTCATTAACCTATTAAATGTTCATCAGAATTCCACCCCAGAGAAAATCCATTGGCTGGTTTTCTGTTTTTCTATTTCATAGTCGACCTCTGCATACTTTAATTCAACTGTCAAGATTAGACTTGTGGGCTTTATCGTCTCTAGTGTGCTTGTGTGTGTGAGAGTGTGTGAGTTATTCAGTGTGTACGTGATGTGTCTTATTCGTTTTAATGAGTTCTCCAGAGAGATGTTATGCATAAAAACATGGATGCTGTCAGTTTTCAAGTCCTGACACATGAGCGTTTTCCAAAACCTTTGCCTTCACCTGCCAGCGAGTTACCTTGTGTAGAGCAATAATGTCTAATTAACACACACACACCCTTCGACAGAGAAACTTTTCATACCCAGAGTGCCTTGTGTGATCCTGCAGTACAGGTGTGAACAGAGGTGTTGTGTGTGTGTGTGTGGGGGGTTGCTAGAGACAGACCCCTCTCCTTTATGATGTAATCGACATACCCGCCATCAATGTGGCACACCGACTTGGGCTTTCTGCTGTACCGGCTGCGTTTCTGACGGCCCCGGTGTCATCCAGAGTTTCCGCGAGGAGGTCGTTATGGACACTGTAATGTAACACCAGTCTGTCACCCTGTTGTCTTGAAGAAAGCACACACACACACACACACACACACACACAGGCTCTCTGTCTTTCTCTCCTTGGGCTGCACTGAGGAGATTAGGGGAGGGGGCAGTTAGCCAACCACTCACAACCACTTTTACCACTCTGGGAAAGAGGGACAGAAAATCCCCCCTCATTTCTCTTATTCCCTCTATCGTCCGTGTGAAGGACGTGTGCCTTTGTCGCGAAGTTGAGGCCGCGGTGTCTGGTCCAGTGCGGCCATGTGGAAGCCCAGCAAAAATGCCCTAGTGTCTCCACAGGCACTTTATGTTGGGCGTCTGGGTAAGGTGGGGGAAAGTCGAAGGCATCGCTGTGTGTGTGTGTGTGTGTGTCAGTGTCAGACTGAGGTCTGTGGCTGCATTCTGTGGACCCTCGTCCCCTGGGGCTCTACGTAGGGGAAGTGGCACCGGCCTCTGTCGGGACATCACAGAGGCTTTGCCGAGACCAGATGACGCGGCTGCTAAATCAAACTCCAACGTTTTCACACGCATTCTAAACCGATTCCGGGCCCAGCTGCAACCGACCGTGGACAGTGGCGTCAGTCATCAATCTGCTTATGAGTAACCGGGATGAGGGATGAGGAACACCGACGGGGAAAGGGGGTCGTTGAGGGACCTCGGCGATGCACCTGCTGTGGCCGTAGAGGAAATGTAGAGACGGCAGAAGGAAGCTGTCCATTGGGATACAGGGAGAGGTTCAGAGAAAGGCGGAAAGAGACGTCTGCAGGAAGCAGCAGTGTGGAAGCGTCCCGGACGAGGCCTGGTGACCGGATGCTTACGGGTGAAGGACGGAGCCAAAGATTGAATGTTCCTGACACATGCATGAGAAGCGGAATGTTTGAAATTACATTTACATGCTGAAATTTTGATCTTTGACCTGGTTGTGTTTTCACTGAATTTTCAAAACGCAACAAGGGTTGATGAAACTCGATGTCATTCTGAAGCCTCATTGTGGCAACTCCCAGCAGGCTCAGGAGTGGCAAAGATGAAGATGTGTCCTCTAAAGAGAAAGGTGACCCAACCTCAAACCCTGTCCAAGACCAACTCTGTCCAACACCAACCATCCCAGTCCAACACCAACCACACTACACCATCCCAGTCCAACCCCAACCCTGTCCAACACCACACCATCCCAGTCCAACACCAACCCTGTCCAACACCAACCACATCACACCATCCCAGTCCAACACCAACCCTGTCCAACACCAACCACACCACACCATCCCAGTCCAACACCAACCCTGTCCAACATCAACCCCAACAACCCTTTGCGGTATTTGATGTAGGCCATCTGGACATGCATGTATTGATACACATTTTACTTGATGATTGGGGCCTCGGTTCACCCGTCTGTCAAGGGGAAGCCATGTATAGCCCACGCCACAGGTAAACAAGGCTTCTGTTCACACCACCCCTACATTCAGTGACCAATCTCGCGCTTGATTTTTTCCCCCCAGATGGCCAACAGCTGGCCTCCCCTTGTTTGGAAAGTTGTAATCCATTGTGACTAACGTTTTCCGCATGGGTCCTTGGAATTGATTTGCAGTGGAGCGATATAAGAGAGAGGGGAAGAAACACACAAACCGCGGCAAGTTTACGGACACTATTGGAAATAGCGCAGAGTAGCAACAGTGGCAGAAGAGATGATCTGATTGGGATCTCTTCTCACAGCAGAAGCTCCACAGTCCCCGTAGCACTCAACGAGGCGTTCCGTGTTTTGCGAGTTGTGTGAGGCTACAAAGGGGTGGGGGGGGGGGAGCAGCAGCATCCAAGGCCCCTCCTTCCCTCAGTATCTATGACGACACAGCTGCCACACGTTTTCACCTGTCGTAAGCCTTTGTTAGCTGCCTGCGTGAAAAATGATAAATAATAATAATATAATTGATAAATGTCTATCTACTCTACTCTGTCTGTTCTGTCTCTCTTTCTATTTTTCTCTATCTGTGTTTCTGATTCTCTTGGTCGGTCTGTGTATCTACCTGGTTTTCTCCCTGTCTAACTGGCTGGGTCTACCCTGTGGTCACTGGCTAGACATTGGCCAGATATGTTGTGATCTCTGTGGTCATGACAACGTACGGTAAGTGCTTCTGCCCCGGGGACATGTGTCCCCCTCCTGTCCGGGGTAGAAGCAGGCAGGAAGAGAGTATGAAAGGGAGAGAAATGAAACAAAGGGGGGGGATGTAAGATTGAGGGAGCAGATCACTGCCCATGGACTCAGTCCGCGGGGTCCTGAAGGATGTTCAGGTTCTGGATCAGTTCGGTTCTGACCCAGTTGTCCTTAATTGGGACCCCTGTCTGGCGAAAAATAATTATGACGATGATTCAATTATTATAAAAAAAAAAATAGATTTAAAAAAAAAATGTAAGTTTGCTCAACAGAATTTTATGAAAAAGAGCTGTCTGTGTGTGTGTGAGAGAGACTGAGAGAACATACCTTGCAGTGTGTGTGCATGCGTGTGTGTGTGCATATGAGAGTGTGTGTGAGAGAGTACGTAAAAGTGTCTGTGTGTGTGTGTGTGTAAATGTGCGTAAGAATGTCTAGCGCCCTGCAGGAGTTAAGTACATCAGACCAGAGCAGCCCAAAGCAAACCCATTCAGGGTTGATGGGAAGAGAGACAGAGTCACTGGGTCTCTGTCTGCCTAAACGGCTGTTAATTGGGGCTGTGTCGCCCCAACAAACCCTGTTTCACTTCTTCCATCCGTCCATCCCCTCTCAGTTCTTCATTCTCTCCCCCCTCCTGTTTTCTCCAGGTCTACCTCGCTCCCTTCCTCCTCTTCTTACAGAGAGCCGGCAGGTTGAAAAGAGAGAACCCAACAGAATCCACCACTCCTTCACACACAGGGCAACCCCTGGTGGGGGATCTGGTCCGAACTCTTAACCACTGTCGGATCAGTCTGTAGTCATAACGCTGACACTCACGTAGCTGGTAAAATGTTCTCTGGCTAAAGAGATAGAGAGGGAGGAACAGAGGCAATAGCGGCCCAGCTCCTGAGGTGTCTGTTGTGACACTGTCTTAAGTGTGTGTCTGTGTGTGTCCCCGTGTGTGTATCCGATTTTTTATCATGTGTTGTTTTTATCCCCAGATCACTGTGTCCCCTCCACCTTGACGGTGTCCCCTCCACCACCTCTTCTTCACCCTCCACCCTCTCTTCTTCACCCTCCACCCTCTCTTCTTCACCCTCCACCCCCTCTTTTTCACCCTTCACTGCCCTTTCCTGTGGAGGTCCGTTGGGTCCGGTCTGGCCACTTATTAATGAACTCAATTAAACACCAATTAACCACAGACAGAGTCGGTCATCTGTAGCTGACCTGGGAGGGAGGATGAAGGAGAAGGAGGGAAGGGAAGGGAAGAGAGAGGGCTGGGTGTGAGAGAGATCAAACCAGGACAGGTGTATGGGACTGAGGGACTCTGTTAGTTAATAGCCTCACTTTTTATAAATTAACTCCATCGTTAATCATTAGTGCACCGTTGGTGGACAAATATGTGTTCAGCTACCAGGCCCGGAGTTTTTTAAGAACCGACAGTTATGTTGTTATCATCATATTCATAAATGCTTTGATCTTCAACCGAGCTGGGCAATACACATCGACGCCCCGTGCGCGGATGTGTGTGGTGGTCAGAAGCCTACGGTCTCCTGGCTTACGGCTCATTCAGTCAGCGCCGGAGCGCGCATCCAGACAGTGGCACTTCTGCGTCGTGACCGCGCCCCACCCAGCCCCCAGCAGTGTAGTAGCTATATCCCACGACTCGAAGCTTACCGACTTCATTCACACCGGAGGTCACAGGACTAGAGTATACTGCGCGCAAGACGCCGCTAGTGACATTTGATACAAAATCCGCTCGACGAGAACATAACCCGGAGAGGGGGTCCGCTTTCCAAAGGGACACGTTCAACATAAACATATTTTAAAGTTGCCAACGGGACATACAGTTGACGTTTTGGAAGACTGCTATTTAATGGATTGTGAAATACAAGAGTGTTGTCCCGAAATGCTTAAAGGATTTAATGAAGGTCAGAGAGGGAGTTCCTCACTTCAAATGGATTATGGCATTTCTCACGTCTGTAAGTTCTTGTCGGTACTGCTGTTCTCTGTGCTGTGACGTATCCATCACTACTGCCTTTCTCGACAAATGTGGAGTAAGAAGTGACTTCAACAAAGGTCCACTTGAAAAGCAAAGCTAAAACCCTGTAGAGTCAACCTCAGCCAATTTGCCTATCATAACCTGACAATTTTGACTGCCATTTGAACTTCGCTTGGACTAGCTGTAGCGTCGTGGAGGTAGCGGCTCCATCCGAGGGATGGTCCTGGATTTCCAGGGTTTGGGAGCGACGCGTCGGCTCCTGCTTCCAGAACGGTTGTTGAACTATTGGAACTCTATCCAGTTCTGGAAACCATCGGACCTAAACGGAGATGAGAGCCGCGTTTCTGAGCTTCATACTCGCCTGCTTCCCGTGCCTCTTATGCGATGCCACTGAGGTATCAGTAAAGTTGTATACGAGTTTCGCTTTATATGTAGGGGGGATTTGTGTTAATGCAGCTTTTCGTGCAATATTTAGCGCGTTAGCAGGTGCAATATTTGTGCACTTATGCAAAGGTCCGGTCATCTGTAAATATTTCACATTTACATTCTATAAAAAAAAGAATATATTTTACTGAGCAAAAATGTTATAGTGTTCAGTGACATTATAGCATCCCCAATTTGAGATTGAATACTTCTTTAGTTCTTCGTCGTTATACTTACAGCACCCAAGTAGCCGCATAATCCATTCCGGAACACGTCCATTGTGAATGAAGTATTTAAATTCGTTTTTTTATGTTTTTATTTTCTTCCAGGAGGTCCCTCTCCCCCGGGAGCTGTTGGAGCGTCTGTCCCGCAGTGAGATTCGCAGCATCAGCGACCTCCAGCGGATTCTGGAGCTAGACTCCGTAGGTAAAACACACTTTCATGGTCCTTGTTCAATACCTGTGATATAGCCTAAGGTTATGCTTATTTTATTAAATGGACACTACTCGACATGTACCCTCTTTTCCTTACCGAATGATACCGGAATTGTTCTAGATAGTCCAGGGTGGTGTAGGGTGAGGGGACAGTACAGCAAGTTTAGATGGCCATTATTTTTGGCACTAAAAATCATTTTTGTAAAAAAGAAGACTTGAACCATTAACTCAAAACATTAACGGCAAATGCCCTCTGGACATGTATCCTTGTATTTATGCTAGTAGGGCAGTCAAAGTAGTACAGCTGGACCCCCAAATTAGTCCTTTTTTTATTTTAATTGTTTGATTTCATTGTTTAATTACTAACAGCATATCCCGCTAACATGATAACTAGGGAGTAGTACAGTCATTGAAACACATGAGGAGTTATTTCCTGCAGCTTAGAGAGTGTGAAAGATATGTCATATCTGTATTTGTTTTTCCTTCATTATCATTTAAAGGTTTACATCACAGCACCTGGACTATAATATAACCTTCCAGCTGCATTTATCCACTTCTAAAACTTGTGCGTAATGTCTACTTATCTCTTGTCACTTTAAATTTAAAGAGAGATTTCTTTATTACCTTTTTTTCCTGTGGGCAATGTAAACAAGTGTTTCTTGTGCCAACAAAGCTCTTAAAACTTGAGTAAGAGAGAGAGAATGTAAGAGAGGGACGGAGAGTGAGATATAGGGAGAGCAAGATGAATCCCTACCACCATTCCCTGGTCTGGTAGTAAAACTGCCTCACTGGCTGTTGCTAGGAGACAACAGGAGCTGCCCCTGCTCCCCTGCGTGTGAGACCCCGCCAGACAGCCGCTACAAACTCAATGACCGTTGCTAGTGTCAAACTAGCGTTGCTTTTAGCTGTTTTAAACGTCTTTTTATCCATACTGAAATGGCTGTGATGAATATTTTGTGGGAAAACGTGTAACCAAGCCACCTTTTGGAGACTGATTGGGGAAATACTTTGGTTAATGTCTCAGGCGCATATATCAAATAGAACAAATATCATTAAGCACTTAATGTTAATGGGCAACCATTATCACACTACTTGACTACTAGTCTTCCTCCTATTTGAAATGCTTTGATAAATAGCCTTTTCATCATATGTAATTTGGTTTAACGACACTCCGGCATTAACTCCGGTATTATTGAGATGCAAATAGGCCTGTCTGCTTTGCTGTGTCCTTGATCTGCCAAGGGTGGGGGGGTCAAGTGGCTGTCTACATTATGCTGTTGTCATGCTGTCCATTATTTGTGGAGTGGCAGTGCAAGGCTGAATGGCACACACACACACACACACACACTCGAACAGTTACACACACACAGATACACACTGGGGTGTGAATGGTCGCTGTGTAGTTATGTATAATTCATGGTTACATTCCTACTTGTCAGACTCTGAGGGCTGGGAGGCTTTGTGTTCTTCAAGACATACGGCAAGTGGTGGAGTTCCTGCACGTACAAGCCGTAACACAAATAAACTTGCAACACACACACACACACACATGCACGCACGTACAAGGAAGCCGCACTGATTCACAAACACATTCTCACACACCTTCCCTCTTTTTGGACGGTCATAATTCAGGTTGCAACCAAACAAGGAGCGTTCATCGAACACTTCCTGGCAGCCGGTTGGGACAGTGTTCAGCAGTGTCGTGTGTGTGTGTCTGATGTGTCTGTCTTTGTGTGTGTCTTTGTGTGCGTACCACAGAGGTGAATGAGGTGATTGAAGGGGCCAACACAAGGCACTATAACAAGGCCTTCTCGTACGGCAACCCACATGTGAAAAGCTCTCAAACACACTCCAGACGCAAGAGAAGCATCGGTAAGGGTGTGTGTATGTGTGTGCGTGCACGCTTGTGTGCGTGCACGCTTGTGTGTGTGCATGCTTGTGTACGTGTGTGTGTGTGTACGTGTGTGTGTGTACGTGTGTGTGTGTGTGCATGCACACATCTCTCTACGCCGTCGTGTTCAACTCCTCCCCTCTGACCCAAGAGGAGGCGTTGCCTGCGGTGTGTGAGACTCGCACGGTGGTGTACGAGATCCCCCGCAGCGCGGTGGACCCCTCCTCGGCCAACTTCCTCATCTGGCCTCCCTGCGTGGAGGTGAGGAGGTGCACGGGATGCTGTAACACCGGCAGCATGCACTGCCTGGCCTCCCGGAAGCATCACCGCACTGTCAAGGTAACACACACACCCAGTACACACACACTTGGATTGACCCCAATCTGTTTCACGAGCCCAAACCTAGATTGTTCTCCAGCCCCTCCCCTTGTATGGGTATGTGCCTGTGTGGGTTTCTGTGTGTGTGTGTGGGAACATAAACATGTGAGTGTGGGGCATAAACGCACAGACACACACACACACACATATATGCACAAACATGAGTATTTGCTAGTGTGTTTGTGTAAGGGAGTGAGGGATTTAATGTTTATGAAAGAGAGGGTGAGAGAGAGGGAGAGAGAGGGGGGGGGATGGAGGAGGGAGCGGGGTAGAGAGGGAGAATCGTATAGAAAGATACAACATAATTTATGATATATAAGATATGATATAGACATCATTTAATTTAATTCGATCTAAGAAAGAGTGTGTGTGTGTTTATGGTCCCGGTGTCTCATACAACCAAGGGAGGCCATCCTTGACGTTTTCATTGGCTCTGCTTTTTTCCTTCTCAGTGGTTCGTTTGTCCTCTTACTTGGACCGGTCCTTACAGAGCTAAAGATGCTGTATGTCTGACTGAGTTCTTCCATCAGTGTGTGTTTGTGTGTGTGTGTCTGGCTTGGCTGTTGCTTGTGTGCTTGAGACAGTAGAAACAGCGTAAAACAGTTATATTTTTCTGGGTGCTGAGACATTAGAATTGTATGGGTGCTCCATTTCCCAGTCTATGCTTGTATGTTTACTGCCCGAACTGAGCTGTTTTGAGTCTAACCCAGCGCAAATGGGAAAATGAACCGAGATGGATAGTTAAGTAGAGGAGAGGAATATACACAAGGTGAGGAAGAGACAAGGAAGTTATGGACTGAAGTGCTAAGGGTAGATGAGGTGACAAACATAGATGGAAACAGATAGATACACAGAGAGAAACACAGAGAGAGATACACAGAGAGAAAGAGACAAAGATAGATACAGACAGAGATACATAGAGAGAGAGACACACAGAGTGAAACAGAGAGAGAGAAACAGAGAGAAAGAGAGATGAATGGGCAGATGAGAAGGAAATGGAAGAGTGTAGATTAGATCCCAAGATCTTCCTTCTGGAATCCCAATATCAGATAAAAGTCTATCCCATTCTCGCTCTTTCTTCTACCTTTCTTTGCCTTTGTCTCTGTCTTAGAGGAAATCAAAAGATAAGTCTCCTTTTTATACTTGGAATCAACTACAAAGACAAAACTATGCAGCGGAAAACCCACACACACGCGCGCATACACACAGACACACACTGTGACTTACAGGAGAAGCCCTTCAGGGTGTGTGTGTTTGTTCATATGCCCGCTTACTTACCTCTGCTATTTTGAAGAAGACTCTTAGCCCTTTTTAAGCAGCTGCACTAAAAAGTCAAAACAACATTATGGTTTAGATTTTCTTTCTTAACCAGTGCTTTCATTAGATCAGAAAAGGAAACCGGCTGAGGTTTCATCTCTGTAGTATTGAAACATGCAGTGTAAACCAATACTTGTAAGATCTAGTCCGTATTCATCACTTCAGCTTAACCTCTGTGCCAATAACTGTCTAACTGCTTCTGCTGTTCGGCTCTGGGTCCTGTTTAACCCAATAACTGTCTCACTGCTTCGGCTGTTCGGCTCTGGGTCCTGTTTAACCCAATAACTGTCTCACTGCTTCGGCTGTTCGGCTCTGGGTCCTGTTTAACCCAATAACTGTCTCACTGCGTCTGCTGTTCGGCTCTGGGTCCTGTTTAACCCAATAACTGTCTAACTGCTTCGGCTGTTCGGCTCTGGGTCCTGTTTAACCCAATAACTGTCTAACTGCTTCTGCTGTTCTGCTCTGGTTCCTATTTGTGCGAAGCAGCTGGTGTATGCGCTTTTGAGTACATTTGTTGTGTCAGTGTATGTTCGGACTTGACAGAGAGGAAAGGCTTGTGCAATCAGTCCTGGAGGGGTAGCGGGCTTGGCTCATCGTCTGAGAGAAGTTGGGCCCTGTCTGTCACATCCTTGCATTAAATAACAGAAGCACTCTCCAGACCTCGCAAGCCATTCTCATCTCTCTCTCCTTATCCCCCCTCTCTCGCTCTCCTTCCAGGTGGCTAAGGTGGAGTACGTGAGGAGGCGTCCCAAACTCAGGGAGGTGCAGGTGAGACTGGAGGAACACCTGGAGTGTGTGTGCACCTCCAAACGTCACATCAAGGAACTGTACGATACGGATAATGGTAAACACTGCTCGGTATCTTACCACAAAACTCCAGAAGGTTCCTTTATCTCTTTTTCCTTTGCTTGCTCAAATGCAGCCAATACATTTGAATAATTAAAACAGGAAAGGGCGATGCAATTAGGAAGCAGTTAATAGGTCACTGATGTTTTGGCTGCTTCATTTGGGTTAGGTTGATCACAATCAATATGATGGTTCGCTGGTGAAAGACGGTGGTGTCTAAGATTCATACTTTTAAATTGCGAACCTTTGCACTGAATGCTTTTCATTGCGCTTCTCCTTCCCACAGGCATAAGGTGAAGAAGGATGAATTAATGAGATAAAGAGAGGAAAGAAAAGAAAAGAGTGAAGAAAACACTTAAACTTTCATTTTTTCTAAGACTGAAATGTGGCCTTCTGTCACATCGTCAGTAACTGCAGCGAGGTGGAATGTGGACGGACAGCGTTACATTCCTACCGGACTAAACCTTGACAACAAAAAGTCTTCGACAAGGGATGGATGCTTTTGGAAGAAGCAAATAAGGACCTCCTTTTTCAGACTGGGTGTGGCTGTTGTTGGATGATAGATGTCAATTGTGTGAGTGCACCATTGTGCAGACCAGAGCGGGTCTGGGATAGCGGAGGACTATTGGAAATGTAGTTTGTACAGAAAGGACTTTTGACTACAAGACTACGCTCCTGAAATTGGATTACAAGTGGTTTGGAATCCTATCAACCCTCTTCCTTTCCATTAGTTTCTAAGGACAACAACCAACCAGGATTTATTTTGTAGTCCAAGCAATACCATCTCACCACATAATGATGTATTTCCTGTTATTTTTGTAAACCTTGTTTTCTATTACTGACTTCTTGATTCTTCTCTGCTTTGTATCCACATAAAGGAAGGTTGAACCATGTTCTACCCTGGATACAAGTTACTAATAAACTATTTATATGTCAATATTTTGTCTTTAATTTTTTGCCAGAAATATAGTATTGATGTCGAAGAAATGTTAAAGTACGCTATAAGGCCATAACACTGTCAAGGTAAATGGTGAACATTGGCTGTAGAAGGGTTTAGATAAGAACACCTGATTGGTTAATGTGACGATGTTACTATTGCACATTCTCAAGAAGGGAAAGGATGCAGTGTTTTTGGAAATGAGCCTGTGGAAGAAGTCAGTTATTTTAAGCGACCTAATTTGATTCCTGTATTGATATAATAATGCTTTCAACGTAGCCTTTGGTGAGGAGGTGACTTAGATTCAAACCATTTAGGATAACTTTGAAATTCTCACCAACAGGAAATTGCTTGAAAATGCATGTAAAAAATAATAAAGAAATGTTGCTGTTATAACCATCTCTTTTGTTACCACAGTGGACTGAAACACAAGCCCCATTTGCTTTGCCCAGAGGCGAAATTACATGTCTTTGGAGTTTATCGTGATGATATTCATCAATCTCTCCCCAAAACCCAACCAAAACCTCTAACCATGAACGGCTATACCATAACCCCCAAGTACAGCCCAAATGGCAGCCCTCGAGGGGAGGATGGGACCTACTTCTCTGTCTCAATTGTTGCAGACTATGGCGATGACAGTGCCTGGACTATATACTCCAAGGTTAATCCCGACAAGGAAAACAGATGCTATAATTGAATGACTGTCAGGGCAGACCGTATTCGGGACCCGTTAGCAGAACAAACGTTGGGTTGCGGTGCGGTTTAAATGAAAAGACCCAGACAGGGTGATGTCATGTTGGTTTGAGGTTGTGTTGCGTAACAAAACGTTGCCAGGGTATTTCTCTTGGAGCGGTTGGGGACGTTCGCCAATATTCTAAACAGATTGTGCTTCTGGATACACACACACTTAAAAAATGCACACACACCCACAACTACACTGGGATTTCGGAATTGAGTGCCTACTCACTGCTAGCTGCAGAACATAAACTTACTAACTGAGGGAGTTATACCGGTGGACAAAGGGGACACTGTGTCGTTTAAGTGTGTGTGTGTGTGTGTAGTGAGGTGTGGGTGTGTATTTGTGTAGGGGAAAGCTGGTTTGCTTTCATACCACATCATATGTTAGAAATCTCCCACACCAGTCCAACTTAGCGGGAGCAATTATAACGTTCAGTACACTGTGGCTGTGAGCTGCCCATCGTATACCGTGAGAAAGAAAAAGACAGAGAGGTGGGGAGATGGAGAGACTGCAACTGAGAGAGGAAGGAGGTGGAGAGGGAGGAGGGAGAGATGTAGAAGTGTTAGAGATATGGTGAGACCCAGATGTGAACGTGAGTTTTTAACGTTGCTAGAGACACAAAGGAGGAACCAGCGATACACCGAGATACAGATGGGGCTTAAGACTCCGCATCAGTGGGTTTTAAAGGTGAGAGGAGGGTGAGGAGTGAAAATGAAATGAAAAGAAGAGGAGAGAAGGGTTGAGTAAGAGAGGGAGAGCCGAGGGGAAAACCCCTTGCTAAAGCCCTTGCGGTACAAAGCCAGATTAGCGGACTGCTTGCGGAAATCTGACATGGTGAGTGCTCGACAGGTCACGGACGAGCCCCTTGTTGCTAGACATCTGATCTAGGATCAGTTTAACTCACTCCTAACGGGCCCAATCCTAACCTCACCACAGCCGCTGGGATGATAACTGATCTGACCCTGAATCAGTGGTTAGGAGGAAACGTCCGCTCCGTCACCGCAATAATCCCAGATAGCTACCGTTCTAACTTCACCGCAGAGAATCATCTGAGACTAAGCTAGATTGTCCCACACATGGACATGTAATCCTGAACATTGTAACCTGAATCCCAGCTCTACTTCAGGGACGACCCGGGGTTAAGAACCTATAACCCACAGAGTACGTAATGAATATGTCACTTAGTGAGAGGGCTTGGGTCTGAGCCGGCCCACAGCACAGTAACGGCATTGAGGGAGTTATACCGGTGTCACCTCATACAGGACAATGTTCTGGATTTGGTTTGGGAGTCTCATTAGCAACCGGGGGGGGGGACAGCAGAAACTCCACATTGCATTTTATTGCTCGTGAGACAACCGTTTCTATGATATATCGTTTCAACTCACTGAGACCACTGTGGTCTCACTGAGACCACAGAACCACATCACCAAAAGACCAACTCACTGAGACCACATCACCAACTAACTGAGACCACAGAACCACATCACCAAAAGACCAACTCACTGAGACCACATCACGAAAAGACCAACTCACTGAGACCACAGAACCACATCACCAAAAGACCAACTCACTGAGACCAAAGAACCACATCACCAAAAGACCAACACACTGAGACCACAGAACCACATCACTAAAAGACCAACTCACTGAGACCAAAGAACCCCATCACCAAAAGACCAACTCACTGAGACCAAAGAACCACATCACCAAAAGACCAACTCACTGAGACCACAGAACCACATCACCAAAAGACCAACTCACTGAGACCAAAGAACCCCATCACCAAAAGACCAACTCACTGAGACCAAAGAACCACATCACCAAAAGAAAACAAATTTAAAAAACGTCATGATTGACAGCATCACTGGTTCTATATCCACGAATCAAATGCTGCTGGTCTGATCCTGAATTGCTCCGGGGGAAAGGTCAAGGTTAAACGTCAGGGTCGTCAGCTTGGGTTAAGAGAGTAATAAAAAGAGAGAGAGGAAACCAACGAATAAACGATTAAATGAATTATAGAACGATAGAGAAGCACTCCTACATACCACATGACGTCAACAGGTTCTCATATTGTCTCCTCTCTGGCTTGTCATCTCATCTTCTCCTTCTTCCACTCCTTCCATCTCAGGCTGTCATACCGTGGTTCTTTATGGCTGATCATCTGACTGGATAAGCCGGTCCTCCCCTTGTTGCCGGTGGTATCCCTGCGCTCCCGGTCCCTCAGCGTTCCCACCCCCGGGTGAGCCCTTCCATTACCCCGGACAAGCATTCCAGGATCAAACCAAGAAGATTAACAGTCGTGGGAAACCCCTGGAGGTGCAGATGCGATGTACGGGACATTGTGGTTTGGTGGATGGAAGGGGACGTATGGTGAGAGGAGGCCTCGATTAAAAGGATTATTGTAAAGTTTCACTCAAGGACTTACTTTACACACATATTGTTGTTTACTGATCCTAAGTGGAACCTAATGCTCTTCTAACTTGTAAGTTGGAACCTAATGCTCTTCTAAATCATAAGTGGAACCTAATGCTCTTCTAAATCACAAGTAGAACCTAATGCTCTTCTAACTCATAAGTGGAACCTAATGCTCTTCTAAATCATAAGTAGAACCTAATGCTTTTCTAACTCATATATGGAACCCAATGCTTTTCTAACTCATATGGAACCTAATGCTTTTCTTATTTGTAAGTGGAACTAACGGATGACTCTTATTGACCCATCACAACCATTACACTTCCTTATTGGTTTACCCATTTCCTGTGTTTGTCTGCTCCCCTTCGTCCCCCTGGACTGCATTGGGTAGGTAAACCAACAGGACGTGACATCCCAGGTTGACAGCCATGACCAGGTTCTCGCACCCAGACAGAAAGGTTGCAGAAAGATAGAAACGCTGTGAATCCAAACGGCAGAACGTCTTTTTCACAAACGGATTCCTGAGAGAGGAAAATCCCAGAAATTGAGATTTCCTTCCTCTCAGCGGTGTTCTCACGCGGGGCAATGGGAAAATGTGGGTGGCTACGGCCTTTAAGGAGTTGAGCTAATAAACTGAACTGGGAGCAGCGGGGTGTAGAGGGGAAGGAGGCGATCTCACTCCAAACACAATGTGGAGCAGCAGGGTCCAGGTCTGGAAGGAGATGCGGAGGAGGGGAGGAGGGGAGGAGGGGAGGAGGGGGAGGAGCGGCGGAGGAGAGAAGAGCGGCATGGGTTGTTCGTAGCGTCAAAGAGGGACCCTCAGGGTTACGACAGCTTGATCTCTATGAAGTGTCCCAAAACCCACCCCCACCTTCACCATGACCCCCCCCCCTTCTCCCCCCTGATTACTATTATTCAGCTTCCTTAAAGCTTCCCCCCCCCCCCCCCCCCATCCTTCCCACAACCCCCCACACTATTTAAGAAACGCTCCTGCTGTCAACTACACACACACAAAAACACACACCAACACACAGACCCACACATGCACGGACATACGTACGCACGTGCCCGCGTGTACACACACACTGTCTTGGAAGTTGGTGGAAATACCCAGCTAGAGTTTGTTTTAACCAGACAAAGAGCCACCCGTGGCCTTGTTTTGGCAGAGTGACCGGGGAGAGAGGGTGTAGGGAGGATGGAGAGAGTGTGGAGAGAGGGTGGAGAGAGGATGGAGAGAGGATGGAGAGAGGGTGGAGAGAGGATGGAGAGATGGTGGAGAGAGGGTGGAGAGAGAGTGGAGAGAGGGTGGAGAGAGGGTGGAGAGAGGATGGAGAGAGGGTGGAGAGAGGGTGGAGAGAGGATGGAGAGAGGGTGGACAGAGGGTGGAGAGAGTGTGGAGTAGAAACAAAAGGCTCCGTCTATAGGTCACTAAGTGCTTTTTGATGGACTTGCTGCGTGTCGGCTCCAGTCACTCAAACAGCGGGGGGCAGGAGTGTGTGTGTTTGCGCATTGCTTTTGCGTTCCACAACATCGCCGATCGGACAGTCGTACCACTGTTTCCGGCTCTCCCTGCTGCCCATTGGCTGCCTGGGTAGCGAATCATAGACTGCTGTGTATGAGCCAGGCGGTAAGCCAGGTCTGTCAGTTTATTATACTGCAGCCTGCAATGCTTCACTGTGGTCTCTAGCCTTTAATCCCCTGCGTTTTCATTATCTTCAGAGGCCATTAAGAGCCAACATCTGCTTCCCAAATTGCCTGCTATCCCCTACATAGTGCCTCCTGGGGTCCATAGGGTTCTGGGAACAATAGTGCACTACTTAGTGAAAAGGGTGCAGTTCTGGGAGGACGCCAGAGTGAGCTTAGTTAACAGCTAGCTGATGCTTAACTGGTAGAAAGAAAGTCCATATAAAGGCCATATTGTGACTAACTATGATGAAGGTTCTCTGTAAAGGTCAGAGTAATGTAAAAAGGCTGCCATAGATCACATTTCAACGTGTTTACTGTTACTCCAGAGCGACGTGGAACGCCTCATGGAACACATCCGGAGGTGGGTGCTTGGGCTGGGTCGGCAATCAGGTCCATTTGTCATTTGGACGCCGTGACGCCTGAGAGGACATAAATGCTCCCGGAGAAATGGATAAAGCCGCGGCTGTGAGAATGACGTCGACCCGGTGAGAGACCCTGTCGCACACCATCCTTACCTAGTTACAATGTTCACGACCCGGTTTTGACCTCGTCAAGACTGGAGGAGGACCGGGTCATAAGGGGAGGGCAGATGAAGGACAGGGAGGTTTAGACTGCACCCGGGCGGGAAGACCTCCCTTCTGTCCCCCCGATGACTCATATGGAGCCTCAACACATTAGGCTCATTTAGTCAAAGGGACCAACAGAACTCTCCACAAAGTTTCCATGAAAGGACTTATAGAAAATGTCCAAGTGTTCTCCGGGCCGAATTCCCAGTGGCTGACGTATTGATCACAAGCCTGGGATTTATTGTCAAACTCACAGGCGTGCACGTCGACAAGCTCTGACGCACACCACACACACACACCACACACACACACACACGTTCCCTGGCACTGGTGCGATGCCACACATCCTTCATAGACACGACATGTGTGGACACTATAACGTGGTCACTTCAAACCCATGCCGGTCCAGCAGCACGCCATCCCGCCCTTCACAGTTACAATCAAACATTCGAGGAAAACGAGCAGCGATCAAACTGTTGAATCCAGCGACACACTGTCCCTTTCTTGTAATCATTGGCGATAGTTGGACCGAGACACAGTTATAACGGACTGATCTTGATACCTTTTTAATAGAAGAGCCATTATGCTTTTGTAAAATGTTATTTCCTCTTGATAAGAAAGATTTATCAACCTCAACCAAAAATGCCCAGTGATCTTAATCCACTTGACTATAAAAGTGTTCTGCTTTGTGAAACCTGCGTAAAACGATCGATACAGCATGTGTGTGCTTATCTCAACCTACGTCTGCTACTGATCGAGTCACCGGAGCTTTTGGTGAGGATCATGCTTCACTGAAGTCTCACAAAAGAGCGTGAAACGGACTCAACGCCCTCCGCTCGGTAGCCACCCCCCCAAACCCACCCTCCCTCCCTTCCGACAACACACGGGACTAAAAGAAAGGCATGAGAAACAAGACATCTATCTTCTCCTGGTTACTCTCCCCAACTTGAAGAGAAACAGGAAAGGTGGAAGAAGAAAGTGAAGATCAGAAGAGCATGACTTTCTGACTGCGGGATCACGCCGACGTAGACTCACGTCCATTTCTTGCAAACCTCAGGTAAAGTAAAGCTCTTTTCAACCGAGGGAAGGTTCTGGAAGGTACTGAACATTTTGTCATTTCATCCCTTTCAACATCGGGTCTCTTCCCTTACACTTTGGCCTTCGGCCGTGACCCTTGACCTCTGGTTTTGTCCGCCAGTCAGGTGCCGGCTTGCCCTGCGCACAGAGACGAGATTCCAGCGAGGCGCTTTCACACACGGGGGGTCGAGGGAGGAGGAGAAGGGCAACTTACCCAAACAAAGAGAGAGGACACCAATCACTGCCCTGTCAGCACACACACACACACAAACACACACACACAAGCACACACACACACACACACACAAACACACACACACAAGCACACACACACATGCACACCGGCCAGCAGCCTCCTCTCCTTGCCCTGGAGGCGAGACCATGCAGCCCACAGACTTTATTGCAGTCTCTGTTATGACTCTGTGTCTTAATCTTTGTTGGGTTAGGTAGACATGAAAGACCCTTTGCTGCCCCCCCCCCCCACACACACACACAAATACACATGAACGAGCACAATCGCAGCATGCAAGCTCACGCACAGACCTGGGCTTAAGGGGCGACAGGACAGATAGACGGTAGTCTCTCTCCACTTCGGCTCGCGGCCGTTTGATCCTGTACCCTCTCCGTCGGCAGAAGGGGTTGAGGGGTGGAGAGGAGGGGGAGGAAAAAATGACTTTTAGAACAAAGAAAAAGAGCACTGTGGCTTGTTGAGGTGACTTGTGGAGGACGTTGAGGTGACTTGTGGAGGACGTTGAGGTGACTTGCGGAGGACCTTATGACAGTCTTGTCGGGATTTAGATAAAAGACCAAGGACTCGGAAATAAATGATAAGACTATGTTGGTTAAACCTTGTCTGATATCGTAAACACGTTTACTATGGGTGTGTAATAGAGTAACTTTAAATGCAAGTAAAGAGTGAAGATGTTATTGCTGTCTATCCTTTCTCATAAATGTAACATGATTTTTTGGGCAACAGATAAAACATCATATTTCATAGACATACGAGGAAAAGACTAAACAATATAGGAAAGAAACAAACACCCTTGTGTTCAGTCATCAACTAAACAACACATCACTTGTTGCGACACGCACCGATCTAGCTGACCGCCACTTCACTGAGAAAAGGATTTCTGTGA